>JBBUKS010000117.1:10245836-10278484 GCA_038050645.1 Hedychium gardnerianum
ATTTTATTTTATTTATTTAGCATGTTGATAAGAGTTTTATTAATGAATATGATTGTTCACGAACGTTGTTCATGAACGTTAACGAGCTGAACACATATGTGTTCAAGTTTGTTTGTTTAATTTAACGAGTTGTTCAAGCTTGTTTGTTTAATTGATCTTGTGAATATTGAACGAACGTAAATAAGTTTTTATCAAACTGAACATCAAATTTGTTCACGAACGTTTGATTTATTTACGATCCTACATGCTTAAGTGAGAATAATATTTTATTGATCTTTTTCCAATCCTCTAAAGGAAAATAAGGCTGAATTTGCTCTGTTTTCACTTTATATACTTATTTCCTATGGAAAAAAAATAAAAAAGTGAAAATATTTTACTAATCAAACAATTATAAAAACCAAGACTTAATTTGTTTTTTTTTAATGACTACTTTCATGGATGCAATTTTTTTGAATACACTTTTGAGAAGAAACCATTCGTGTCTATCAATGCTGTGGTCTAATATTATAGGTATTTTGTGCAATTATTTATTATAATTAATACTAACTATTTTAATTATTACGGGAAAGTCGGCGCCTGCCTGCTCCTGTTCTGGGGGGTTCCAGATCGTCCATTTATTTAACGCCACGTTGATGGCTCCGCCAGCTCAACCAATCATCTCCCTTCTTAAATTTGAACCCTGGCTCGTGACGCGGAACGACGCTCATCCCCGCTGGTGTTTCGTTACTCAAACGTACACTCGCCTTTTGATTGATTCCAGGTCGTAATCCCAAATGAGTTCGTCTATAGCTCCAATAGCAAGAGAGGTATTTTGTTGGGTTCGGTTCGGTAGCAAATATTTTGCTCAAGCTCTTGGCCTTTTGAATACTTCCCTCTAGTTTTAATATTCACATCACCGTAAAAAGTACATGACCGATCTCTCGCTCTCTCTCTCACCGAGTTCAGCAGCGCAGCAATGGCGTCGATCCGAACCGGCGGAGGGGCTCGAGCGCCGGGGAAGCGGCCCCCAAAGCACGCGAGCTCCTCTTCGATCTCGTCGCCTCCTCGGCCCTCCTGCGAAAATGCCAATGGAGAAGAAGGCGGCGCGAATGTCGACCGGGTCCTCTTTAAGAACCTCGTCGACATAGTCCCCCTGGTCGAGTCGCTCATGGTCGCCGCCCTTTCCACTTATTTCGTTTTTCCATCGTTCGATTTACTTTTCTTCTTTGTTTTTCCCTTTTCTATTCCAAGTTATTGGGCTTCTCCGGATTTGTGGTAGGATCGGAAGCCGAATCCTTCGTTTAGACGGCGGGCGTCAGTGGTGTACACGCCCACTCCTCAGCCGAGAAAGGTGAGGCCGTTTTGTATCTTATCCCTTTTCGTATTTTGCTTGGTTTTGTTCTTATGTTTCTTAGATCAATATTCTGTAACATTCAGCTCAGGAGCGTGTACCCCGATAGCTTAGCATTTTAGTCTAATGGTAACTTCCGATGAAAGGAAAAACTGATTTTGCTGCAACGTCCTTGACCTTCGTTTTCTTTTTCATTAATTTTTATCTACCTGAAATTGTTCCTAACCAATCTTCTCCTCTGGCAATTTTTTTTTTAATTATTCCTTTTTTGGGTTGGTTTCTGCACCCATAGCTACATAAATTAACCAATTGTAGTTCCTGAAAATTAAGTGTAGCAAATATTACAATTTGCAGTCTTAACTGTTGTTTCAGAATTCATTTTTCCAACTGGACAGATTGTCTTGGAAATTGAACCGCATTACTAGACTTTTTTTTTATTTGCCAACTTCTCAGTTCTTGCCTAACAATACCCTTTTTCTTAGAAATCAGAAGATGTTTTCTCTTTGATCTCCTGAGTTTCATAGTAAAGGTATCAGTGATATTAGAATTATTTGACCAGGGCAATTGTCATTGTCAAAATACAGGTTGTTGATCAAAATGGAAAGGTAAGTGCTCAACCACATTCAACTAAAAGGCAAATTGATCGCGGAGATGATGTTGCAAATAAGGAACCAGATAAGCTAGATGCTATTTCTGGTTTATCAAGTTTTTCATCAAACTCATTGTTGTCTGAAGAACTTGTTAAGAATGGTGAAGAGTTAAAAATGTTGAGGGAACAATTTGAAGAACTTCAGAAAAATTTTCTGGAAAAAGATGAAGCTTTAAGAGCTTTAAAGGACACAATAACCGAAATGAATGGAGTTAATGAAACACTTAGGGAATTGAAGCAGCAAATTATGGAGAAAGATTCTTTGATGACAAATGCAAATCTGCAGCTGACTAATACGGAGGTACTTAACTTTGTATGCATATGGTCCCATTCTTTCTATGTTTAAATTGTATTTGTTGAAGAGTATAAGGTAGTTGTTATGGATCTAATTCCTTTTAAGATAGTCATGTATTTAAAAAATTGTTTAAAAAAAAAATTCAAGAATGCTGAACTCCACAGATCTTGTTTCGTAACTATCGAATTCAATTTACATCAAGTTGTCACAGGTCTCAAAGCCAACGTTGCCATTTGTTCAGTTGAATACTTAAGTCTCTATCAGTCACATCTAATATGAAGCATAGCAATCCTGTTATGCTGTATTGTTCAATGCTGCCCTTTGAAATAATCTCTCAATTTTTATTTCTACCTTCCCTTCGTCTGAACTAGTTTAATCGTTGATGTTAAATTTAAGGTATATTGTGAATTCATCCACAACTCTTAAGTTTGTCTCTATATGTATCCATATGGCTGTCATAATGTCCTTTCAAATTTCTTTTCTTTGACTTAAGCACCTATCTTTTTAATATACAGATTAAGCTTGAAGAAAGGCAAGCTGCTCTGGAGAAATTAGAGTTGGAAGTGACAGAGTCAAACAGTAAAATAGAGGAACTTCAGGGAGTTCTTGATTCCACTAATTTTGAGATCACTGCATTTCTTAAATTCTTTAATGAACTATCAAAGATACATCTCGATGCTGCTTCTGATGGCAGTGCAACCTTTGGAAGTGTAGATCATCTTCCACATATAGTACGACTCTTTCTCTGTTACTTTTACAAAAAATTCATTTCTTAATGAAACATGGTGAATTTGGAGACTAGCTACAAAAAATGATTATTCATTACATTTTGTAGACGTTTGCATCTCATTTGAAGTATGATGTTGCCCTTTATAATATAAATTATAGAGATCACAAATGATAAGTATAGACAATTAATATATACCAAGATAATCTTATGTCAATATTTTAGCAAATTAAAGATGACATGAAATTAGGAAGCATAGAAATCTGGGATATCTTTAAGCAAGTAATACTAGGTAATCTAAAAAAGAGTTTAGAAACAGCTATTAGATAATTAAATGTTGTATTTTAACTAGGTGTAGAGATGTGTTCAGTGTAGTGTAATTATCAAATTTTTCTTTGTTCTTTTATGAAGATTTAAAATCACTAATAAAGAATAGATTACGAGAGGTGTATTTATTTATATAGTAACAAAGTGCTTGTCATAGATCACATGAATTTCTTTAGGAAGTTAATCTTTTATTTCATTTAGCTTGGTCTGCGACCTTATCATTGTGGCAAAAGACGAAACGCTCGCCCCCAGCCCGTCCCAGGATCAACACGGAGGAGGTAAATCACGGGGGCTAGTTTACTAGCCCGGACCAGTGCATGGAGGAGGAACGCGACCTTATCATTACTTTCATTACTGACATTTCATCATAATATCAATTAGTATAAATGAATCAAATATCCTATTTTAGGATGCACTTATGCTCATAATCATTTAAGCAACTCCAGTTTCAAGTAACAACTGTATTTCCAGGCAAACAAATGACTTAAAAATGTTGAAGCAAATTTAAACTATGTTCTTTCTAGTCATTACCAATTATCACTGATTGACTCATAAATTCCTTCTGTGGTAAAATAAACTTGCTTTACTTTGAGCAGGATGACAATGATGAACTTGACATCCACAAGATGGAAGAGGCAAGACTCACCTACATTGCAGCTGTTGCTACTGCAAAAGAAAACCCCAGCGAAGAGTGTTTATCTGCGGCCGCGGAGGCAAGGTTCCAACTTCAATCTATTGTTATGAACTGCCACTAAGAACTGCAATGGCATTCTATCTCCTTTGTTCAAATCAATAGCTTTTCATCTGTTTTTGAAGGGATTCTGATGGAATTCTGTGTTTGAGTGTTATTTAAAAGTCCTGTATGAAGCATGAATATCATCAAGGAGTTTAAATAATGACTTTGATATTTAAAAAATATGGCATTTTATATTATTATTTTTTAAAGAACATGCTACAGACTTTATGTGTTCAAGTGTTTTGATTGAAAAGAGTCATATTTGAACTCAAAAGAGTTCTTTTTTGGGCAAAAATCTAATGGGTAACTCTTATTTTTAAAATATCAAGAAGACGCCTCATTTTAATATTTTATTCATCTCATCCCATATACATTACCTAATTACTCTACGTTATATTATTTTCATTATTATTTCCAATTTATATTATTTTATCTAAATTCCAAAACAAAAGTGTATTTAGGGGTAAGAAAAAATATCAAAATTTGAGTATACCGTACGTATCGAAATTTATTGAATCATATTGATTTAACGATATATCAAAAATTTTGATATAAGATTTATATTGAAATTTTCGATATATCATATCGATATCCAAATTTAACTATATACAATATAAAATTTGTACCATACCAAAATTTGATATATTGAAATTTCGATACGGTATCGGTATGAATTTGATATGATATATGGTTTAAATTTCGATATATCTTATTGAATCACCTTTAAGTGCATTATAGTAGCTATAGTTTTGTAACTGTAGCAATTATGAAATTGTAATTTTTTCCACGTAAATGTTAGGTAAGTTTTAAAAAATCATAATTTTTAACTTAGATTGAATCACAAGATATACAATATATCAAATCGATATATGATTTAAATTTCGATATATCTTATTGAATCACCTTTAAGTGCGTTATAGAAGTTATAATTTTGTAACGGTAGCAATTATGAAACTGTAACTGCTGTCACGTAAATGTTAGGTAAGTTTTAAAAAGTCATAATTTTTAACTTAGATTGAATCACGAGATATACAATATATCAAATCGAAGCTCATTTAAAAATTTATATTATTATTGAGTCTTAGGCCTAAAAGCAACTCAATCCCGTCTTAAGTTTAATTACGCATATCTACTTACGCATATTGATCTGTTGTATGGAGTTAATCAAAAGCTTTTGATCCAGCTCTTGATAAACACAACTGATAAAAAAATATCGTTTAATTTTTTTTAAAGATTTCGAAGAATTTTAATCCTCTTTATTAATATTATTTTTCATATTATAATAGTGAAAAAATTATAACTGATATAATTATAAATTACAATTGTTATAGTTATAATAACTATGAACAAATTACAACTGTTATATTTATAGAAGTTATGATTTTATAATTACTATAGCTATATAACTGGTTTAGGATTTAAATGAGATAATAATGAAAAAATGGAGCGTTCTTTTGATAGTTATATTATTTTACAAAAATTTAAAAAGTGAACACTCTTTATAATTTGGACAAATAAAAGCCTTACTTTTGACAGAAAATGACATTTTCTATTTAGAAAATATTTTTGAACTAAAAAACACATGAATACCATTGTGGTTATCAAAGAATTTTTAAATACCTATGATTCTACCCAACTAATTAACATAGTTAATTGAAATAATTATATAAGTTTGAAATTTTTGGGGAGATATTGATTCTTTGAGGTATTTTGAATAATAGAGGGCTAAAACGAGATTTTCCTTTTTTTTTTTATCTAATTCATCGCGGATATGAAACTGTAAATTACCGAACATGAAACGCCGCCGCCGCCAAATATAACGGCAATCTCCGTTTTGCATTTTTCTTTCTTCTCATCGCTCTCGCGCGTTCTCTTCCCTCCCGGGAACAAATCAACGGCAATTCAACAAGCATAAGACTCGTCGGAGGAGGCAACAGCTTTGGAAGAAGCGATGTGCCAGAACCCTAACCCTAACTCCGCACCCAACACAGATCCGAGTACCAGTAGCCCGATCTGCAGCCCCGCCCCCGCCGCCGAGGAGCAGCGCCGTCGGGGGGACTTCGGAAAGCAGGCCCTGGTGCAGGACCTCGCCCGGAGGCTCTCCGACGCCGATCTGTCGGCGCGGGTTCAGGCCGCGCGGGAGGTGCGCAAGTTCGCTAGGGCATCGGCTAAGTCCCGCTCCACCTTCGCCGTGGAGGCCGTGGTGCAGCCCCTCATAGCCATGCTGCCTTCCCCGGACCATGACGCCCGTGAGGCCGCCCTGCTCGCGCTGCTCAACCTCGCCGTTCGCAACGAGGGGTGAGTTCCTCGGTCTGTCGTTGTTCTTACTAAACCGATTGGCGTCGGATCTTGATTATTGAATGAATTTATGACTTCATGAGTTTAGATGCTTTGATGATTGTTTGTGATTTTGTTTGTTAACTACCTGCTACCACAATTTTCTTTTGCTTTTTAGTGATCGGATTATCTACTTACGCATATTGATCTGTTGTATGGAGTTAATCAAAAGCTGACAGTATGACTAGCTAACTAGTCTGAAATTAGAGTAAGGACGATGCAACTCAATCCATTTTGCGTCTTCACATTTTGATTTATCTCTGCTAGCAAATTCTGTAGATATCATAACTTTGTTTAAGTTGTAATTCTGAAAAAGATGATCTTTGTTACATTTATAATGTAAATATAACATGCAAAAGATGATCTTCTAGCAGCTTCAGTGTTACATCCTTGTTTCTATAAGAGTTCGTCACAATCTATTTGGTCTTATCATATTATCATAAACATTCCCGATGATGTGACTTTGTTGATGAGTATATTACAGATCAAGAAGCCTATGATCTGATTACATAACATTATTTTGGTAGATTTGATCTTTTAGGTGTGACATTCACAGGAATCATTTTAGCCCTTTGAACTGTGTTGGTTGGAATCAATTTTATTGTTAGTTGATATTTTATTTGCTATATAATTGTACTCTAATTGCCATTCTATCATTTGTGTGAGTAGGCTTAGTGAATAAGTTTAATTGCCATACTACTATTTTGATAGGTCTTTTCTATGAGCTTCAAAGAACATAATAGAATATCATCTCACATAAGAGATTGGAGAAACAATGGGCTTGCTGACATAATTATAAAAACTAAATGGAATTTGAACATTTCAAGCTTCGGGTCATTGTTTCAGTGGTTGCACCAATGGTCAATTGGTCGAATCACATGTGATCCAAATTTTGACTTAGCCAAGTCCATTTGGTAGATCGACCTCAATCAATCGGTTGCACTGCAAACTTACTCATTTATCATGAGCCATTAATTTAGGTAATGCAGAAGATTAAAAAATAAATAAATAAATTTCATGTGAGGAAATCACACATTTATTTTATTATATTATAATTTAGTGTATAGCAATAATAATAATCAGAAATCAAACCATAACCATACAAGTTCCACATTTATACAAAATTAATAGTAAGTTTTCTGAGATAAAATAGTGTAAAAAATTAATTGACTACTATATATGGAACAATTATTGAGATAAAAAAATCGAAACAATCAACTTATAATTATATTTTTGAAAAGAGGATTTTAAATTTTTTTGGGTGTATTATCATTATGGTAGGTTAAGATATTAGAATTTTTTTTTTATATCCAAAATCTTTAAGTATTTGAAATTAAAAATGGGGTATTTTTTTTTACATTGAGTCGTAAGATACATTGACCTGGTTTTCTGAAATGTGGTATGACCAGCCAGTTTCCACAAGACTGGCCAATCCGTTTTTTTTTGTTGTTGTTGCACAGATGATTCATAAGTTAATCTAACTCAGGAAACTATTGGATTCCACTTTTCCCAGTCGAACTGGCAGTCTGGTCTAGTTTTAATAACTATACTTGCTGATGTGTATATTTGGATTGTTAAATTCTGTTATGTACTGGAGCAGTTTAGCTTGGTCAGTGTAGTATAAATGGTTTTTCAAATTCTAATTGTTTTGTATGGTAGTATGTCTTGCGGATCCCATTCATCATGCCTCTAATCCTTTATTTTTGAACCTTTTCTGGTGTTTATTATGGCTACCTCTTCTGAACGTGCACCATATGCTAATGACAATGGTTTAAATCTCTTTTGGTTCAAGGACGCATGCAGAACATCAACTTTTAATCGCAAAAAGGCCCTTCAGGCCTAAGGAACTATATAAAACGGCTAATTCATTTCTAATGTTCAATTTATGCATAGCAAGTGTCTCACGCCCTGTGGACATTGATACCATCACTGCATGAAGAGTTTATGTTGACATTGTATAAACATGTCAAACTTCTTATTCAAGACATAACAGGGAGCTCTGTTATTCAATCTTGAAGCTGTAAATGGTGTTTCTTGTGTTTCCACTGGCAAGACTTTTAATTCACCTGATTACTATAGATTCATGTTAAGAAGGAACTAACATCATTTTGATGTCTTTGTTAAGAGGTTCAATTGGCTTTCAGATAAAATTGAAGATTCTCTTAGCAATAATGTAGGGTTTAGACTCGAAGATATACTTTAAAGCTTGGAAATTCAAGCATATTGGTTGAACAATTATCATACAAATATTCAGAATTTTTTTACATGAAATTATTTGCACAGGCTTCCATGCTATGCCTTTATGGGGCAGGCTTAGGCTTAAGTACTATCAGTCAATTTTTGGAGACCAGGTTATGCCAAGTTGGCTTGTGAATTGCATCAACATTCTATTACTTCATCTTCAAGCCATGTTTACCCCAACTATTTGGCATTGGCACATTCCATTCACATTACCTTAGTTGCTAAGTTCTCCATTGACATTCTCCATGGAGTGCAGTAATGCCTCATCTTTCATTGGTTTTTTTTTTTACTGAATTAACTTCTTTTTGTTTATCAAAAACACAAGGGAGCTGACTTCCTTTACCTGTCTCTGTATTAAACGTAGGAACTGTTATCATCATAGCAAGACATGAATGCCTGTGTATATTCTGCTGCTATGCTTGTAGGAATTTTTTATTTCAACCTTGTTGTAGACTGATTTGGCATTTGGATGAGCTGCACACAAGAATTATCTATTATTGATCGGATTTGGTGTTTTGGTTTCTGTAAATTATATTTGTTTGTGTTTTCAGGCTTTGTTTGTCAGTTTACTAGCCAAGTTGTAATACAATTACAGATGTGAAATTTCAATATGTTTAAAATGAAAGTTTGCCTCAATGATTTCTTTCTTTGGCAGAGATTTCATTGTATTCTCCTCTTCTATCTCTTTCTGTGCTGTGGCATAGTTAGCACTGGCAAGCACTGCTGGTTTATTATAATGTTGTGAGATAGACTTACATATTTATCGTTATCTAGTAATGTCCATCCTAGTCCATGGTTAAGTTCAATTATGGATTTGTTTGTTGAATTATTGATCTTTACTAAGAGTATTCTTTCTCCCCAGAAACAAGGATAAGATTGTGAAGAGCGGTGCTGTGCCTCATCTGGTGGAGCTCCTCCGAATCGGGAAGAACAACTTAAGAGAGTTGGCTACTGCAGCAGTCTTGACGCTCTCAGCTTCTACCCCTAATAAACCAACCATTGCCACCTCTGGAGCAGTTCCTCTTCTTGTTCAAATTCTCACTGCAGGAAGTATCCAAGGAAGGGTCGATGCTGTTACTGCCCTGTACAATCTTTCTTCTTGCGAAGATAGCACCAACTTTACCCTACCCTCGGAGGCAGTTAAACCGCTCCTCACCCTCTTAAAGGACTGCAAGAAATACTCCAAGTTTGCTGAAAAAACCACTGGTCTCCTGGAAATTTTATCCCGGACCGAAGAAGGAAGGAACTTGATATCTGAATTTGGTGGAAGCATTTTGACACTGGTAGAGACCATCGAAGAGGGTTCATTGCTCAGTGCAGAGTATGCTGTTGGAGTGTTGTTTTCTCTATGCAGCAATTGCCGGGAGGAATGCAGGGAGCTTATCCTCAAAGAAGGTCCCATTCCAGGGCTGATGTTGTTAACAGCCGAGGGCACGAAGAAAGCCCGTGAGAGGGCTCATGATCTTCTAAATCTGCTCCGGGATGATTCCAATCAAAAGAGAGTTGTATCAAAGGAGCTAGAGATTTTAGTTTACGACATCGCGACTCGGGTCGATGGACCAATTAAGGCCGCCGCGACGGCAAAGCGAATAATGGAGGATATGGCTAGACGAGATAGGGAACTCAGTGCCACCAAACTTCACTCCAAAGGATGCCACTAACTTCAAATGACTTCTATCCTGTACCCAGTCAACAAATCTTAGGTTTAGAAGTGTAGGATTTCTCAGAATTTGAGTGTAAGATAATGTTGTGTGTTCCATGTTTTTTGTTTGTTCTTTGTACATGCTAACGCTGACTTTTAGCCAACTTGCTAAAAGTGGAGTGCTTTGACTTGTAAGGTTTGAATGTTCAGACAAAATCTTACTGGATTACTATTCAGGTTGCTCTAATCCACTTTGTTTATCTATTTTTTTTTCTAGAATTGATATGCTAATAAATTCTGAGACGGCGTGGAAAAGATGACATGATACATTCACGGTAGCAAAAGATGATTTTTCACCGTTCATCTTAAATTGTGTGAAGAAAAATAAATCATAAAATTAACTTGAATGAAGTTTTTTTCTTTGAAGATATGAAGATATGCATGCTCACCTTGGACGTGGTATATTCACGATGATAAAAAGGTGAAATAATCGTCTCCAGCGTTTTCGTTAGTCTGTCTCAAGACTAATACGAAGAAGATAAATCATGAAAATTAATTTAATTAATCTGAATAATAATCAGTAAATAGGATAGGACAGAGCGACACATTCATGATTCATATTATTATTTTAATTGCCACAATATTATTATTTTAATTAAATAAATTTACGACATTAATTATTTAATTTTTTTTTTTTACAGAAAACAAAATAAAAAATTCCGATTTTAGATTTTAAATGGGCTGGACTGACCATACCCAAACATTCTGTATCAATCACCTGTGGCTGGGAATGCGTTGATGGAACGCGCCCACGGTCAAGGGAAGCCTGTAAACCGGTTTCGTGGGTAAAGATTTGAGTACATTTCCGCTTTTCTCTTTTTTGTCGTTTATTTGCTCAGCCATCTCAACTCCGCTCCTTCTCTCGGCTGCTTCCCGGAGAAACCCTAATCGCCAAATCTCTCCTGATCGATTCGAGGTAACCTTTTTCTATGATTGGCCTTGGTAGTAGCCTGGTTTCGTCTTCTGCTATTTATGATTTCCGACAGAAGAACTCCCTCTCCCTTCAATCTTGATTTTCTGTCACTTAGATCCTCTGTTCCTTCCGATTTACGAGTTTCTTTTGGTTTTTTGATGACTTAGTGCTTGAATCTAGATTATTATTTTTTTTTCAGTTTCCCCTGACTGATTGTAGTTTTTTATATATGATTTACTCCCTTTTTGGTCTAATTGTTCTTATTCCGCTTCATGGAGCAGCTTTTCGTGGACGCAAGCATTGTGGATTGGTATCTATCTCCTTGTTTGTTTTTCAGAAGAAAATCGTTGTTTATTTCTTCCGGGGTGTGCAATCGAGTTTGGGAGAGTTTGTGTGATATCTATGGATTGGTTTTCAGTTCTTATTGAATTTTTATTAAAGATGCATATTTGGGAATCACTTGTAGATCAAGTGAGGGAAAGGTAAATAGAGAAGGCAGGAAAATGTATAGAGGTGGACTTGATAGGTTTAAGAAGTCCCAATCTTTGGAACCTTTCTCCGTCAGTGCAAGCTCAGCAGCAAAAAAGGTTTCGGCTTCTAAAGCGGCTAATTCTCTGGTTCAGTCATTCCAGACGCAAAATTCAAGCCTAAATCATATTCAGCATCAACATCAAGTTGCTCCTAAGCCTGTAGGATCTGAAGCAGCAACTCCAGTTCCACATACCACTCAGATTGGTGGGGGGCAATCTACCTGGCAGCCTCCTGACTGGGCAATAGAGCCCCGTCCCAGGGTTTTTTTTCTTGACGTCATTAAAGATGGTGAGGTCATTGATCAGATCAATTTAGAGAAAAGGAAGCATATTTTTGGCCGGCAGATACAAACATGTGATTTTGTGCTGGATCACCAATCAGTGTCTCGCCAGCATGCTGCAGTTGTACCTCACAGAAATGGAAGGTGTGTTCCATATTATTCTTGAATTGTTGGTTTTGTCTCCAGAACATACTTGACCAATGGCTTAAAATCACACTCACTAATGCATTGTGCGATTATTGAACTGTACATTATAAAAAATTGTCATTGAAAAAAGCAATATGTTTTTTGGCATCTATAGTTAATGACATATATGCTTTGTTACTTGAAGTAGAGGAGTTAGGAGAGAAGCAAAATAGTTTAGTTTCAGGAGGGAAAAGACAAGGAATTGAATTAGAAATATCAGCAAGTGTTTACTTGTGGATAGATTTGGTTGGAAGGAAATAAGAGAGATTTAAAAACATATATAATTTGATCATTTAATGTCATACTCTAATGGGCAGTTGCTACAACATGATGTATTAGTGAGATTATTTCATTCCCCTAAAACAGGCAGATATAACAGGAGAAATTTGGAGAGTGGATAATAATTATTTCTTTTCCTTTATACACTTTTTTGTATTTCCTATGTCCCTCAGTTTCTTCCAAGTTACAAGGCATCAAAAACTTAGCATATAATTTATCCAATGCTCCAAGCTGAATTGATCTAGTACTACCTACTAGTTCTGAATTCTACTTTTCTTTCTTATTCTTTGCTGGACTAACAAGATTATTCCTTTGATCATTCAGCATATACGTCATTGATTTAGGGTCAGTACATGGTACATTTGTCGCAAACGAGAGACTAACTAAGGACAACCCTGTGGAACTTGAGGTTGGTCAATCTCTTCGATTCGCTGCATCAACAAGAAGTTATATATTGAGAAAGAACACAGCTGCTCTCTTTCCTACTCCTGCACTCCCAGCAGGAGTTGATCTACCATCCCCTCCAGATCCTTCTGATGAGGATGCTGTTGTGGCATACAATACAATATTAAACCGTTATGGTATTAGTAAGTCAGATCTGACCAACTTAAAGAGACATTCAGAGGGTGTTTCAAGTGGTAGTTCTTCCAAAAGAAGAAAGAAAATTAGAGTGTCGTTTAAAGATCAGGTTGGAGGAAAACTAGTTGAGGTAGTTGGGATATCTGATGGTGCAGATGTAGAAACTGAGCCAGGCCCTATTGGGGTAAAAGAGGGTAGTCTTGTTGGTAAATATGAATCCCTTGTACAAGTTACTGTTATACCAAAAGGTAAGGAGCAAGTGACTCTGAAGGACGAAGGAACCTCTCCAAGAGGCGTCACTGATAAGCTGCAGCAGGCATTCAACAAAATCAAAAGCACTCTGAAAACTGGAATTTATGATGATCTATACGGCAATGGCTTTCCTGGTAAGGGGGGTTCTTCATGGGCGTTCAGTTCAGATGGACAGGTAGGATCAACAAAAGATCTAGGGGAAAAGCTTCCTAATTCTGCTGATGAAAAAGAAAACGGCAGTTCAGTAGCAGATGATAGTGATGACCTCTTTGGGTGATGTAGATGTGCTCAATGAAAGAACTTTTGTCCACGGTACCATGATGTTCAGCTTTTGAATGCTATTCCTCTTGAAAGGTCAGAAAATCCCTGGAGTTGAATGGCTTTGGAATTTTTGAGAGAGAAGCAAGAAAATCTTCTTGCCTACATTTGACAACAAAGTGTTGTTCCAGATATGATAGTGCCTCCCTTCTGTTTTGCAATTTGGGTGATAAACTATAAATCTTTACATCCCTTGTCTGTGATGGTTTTCTCAGAAATTCTGTTCTCCATGATTATCTCTGATTGAATGTTCTTCGATACTAAAAGGCAGAATATGAGTTGCAGTATATACTGGTATATTGCTTCTAACCATTTCTTGATGCCTTATTTTTGTTGCTTTAGCTTTGACGATTATCTACAATTTCTTGAGACTTTCTTTTTTCTGCTCTTGAGCTCGGTTGTCTTTTGTTTCTCTTACCTTTTGTCCATATTTTTGGAACCCTTTTGGCTTTAGATATGATATTCTGACTGACGAAGTGAAAAAAAAAAACTGTAAATACATTAACGATAGAGCTCCATGTATACTTTTTTGAGACTCTCTTTTCTCCCACATATCTTCCATCCAAGTAAATGGAAATAATGGTGTTAAGTTGGAAATCTGAGGGTTCATTTGCAAGTCCACTTTTACAAACTATAAAAATAATACAGTTATGACTTATGATTACCTAATGGATTGAGAAAATTTTACATCATTGACCCCTGCGATTTCTACAAAGTTCAACTGCTCTTTGAAGATGTAAATTTTATGGTGGTCATACGCTGATCTCAGGGATTCTATGATCGATCTTATAGTTATTTGTAGAGAGTTAAATCGTGAGTAATTTTTGATCGTTGAATAATGATCATTGTAGGGGGAGGGCGGGAATCTAACGAGCATTTATTTTTAGACTTCTGGGTGGCAACGATCATTTGCCTAACTTCATGCAATGCTGTCTGGTGATTCATTGTACATACTAATAAAACTTCATGTTTTTACCATGTTTGGATTTGCCTTGGAGTTCTGTTGGTATTCAAGTGTCTGAAATCAAGTTTATTTTTTGTTTAAAATGCTTAATGTGATTGAAAAAGGTTTTTGGACGTGTTTATTGGAAGTGTTAGAACAGGGTTTATTTACTTTGTTTTCCAATCAAACCCAAGAGTTATGTTGGGAAATAATGATGATTAAACGTAAATCGTTCCAGTTTCAGCTTAGTTTTGTTTTTTTTTTCAAAAAAAAAGAAAAGAAAAGAAAAAGGCTTGTGTTCAATTAAACCTATGAAACAATAGAACTGTTTTTTTTATCAAGCTCAAGTAATAATATTATTATCCTTATAATTTAGATAAAATAATTATTTAATATATGAAATTTATATTATTTTTAAAATTTTTATAGGTTATTAAATTAAAAAAATTATAATTAAATTTTATAGAATTTAATTAATAAATTCAATACTAAATGATGCACGATCGAGATCTTAATTTAGAATTCTCGTTATGAAACAAATAGACAATTGTGAGATGATGTGAAGCGGAAGCACTGTAAACAATCATATAGCTTCAACGATGAGCACGATGGCTTTGGTTTTATAATCTTTATTTAGTTTCGTCGATGATTTGTTCTAAATAACTAGTTTTAGTCTTTTGGTTTAGTTTAGTGTGATAAATGGCCTATGGGCATATCAATTTAAGTATTTGTTTTAAAAAATAATAAATAAAATTATCAAAATGAATTCAATTAAAGCTTAGAGCATTTTTTTCAAGTTTCTAGGGGCCTCAAAGAAGAGCTAAGAAACTCAAGATGTCCGAGAGTTTGAGAGGACAAAACACATGAACTTAACAGAACAATTGTATCAAAATTATGAATATATATGATGATAAATTGCAGGCATTATTTGCAAGTTGAACTAGTTAACCAAGAATCTTCACACAATTAGCTAGATATTGACCTATAAATTAAAATGGCAGATACTAAACCAAGGAACTAAAAATCTAAAAGATAACTTATACATCACCGATTACTGCATCATTTGTATCGTATTAAAGAAAAACCAAAATGATCCCAAACATACAATAATAGAGTTCATATAAAACGCTTCTCTTACAGCTACTTAACTTATCCGCATAGCACCTGGAAAGATAAAGGAAGAACTGTGAAAAAGAATGATAAAATGAACTTCAAAGTAAAATCTGTGCAAAAGTAATAAAAGAATGTGGCGATGCCAGGGTGAGAGTAGAGAAAATAGATTTGAAGCAAGCATTGGTAAAACGTACCTTGCGTGCAAGTATACAAGGTTGTGACAAAAAATTGTCATCTATCACGCTACAAACTCATTTCTTCTGGCAGACTAATCTCCAAGAAGTACAAGCTGGGAAGACAGAAGAAGATCGTTACTAGTGAGCCAACTTATTGTGGCAAAAGGCGAAACGCTCGCCCCCAGCGCCCCCGCCAGTCCGTCCCAGGACCAACACGGAGGACTGGTGAGCCAACTTAGACCAGTAGGCAAGAAACATCAAGAAGAAAAATCAGGTCAACATTCTAATCGATCAACTAAAACTTTTGTAGTCAAAGCAGTGTGATGATAATTAAGTTGTTTGTATTTTTTATTTTTTTTGTAATCCAAGTATCCAACTCTTCGTATTTATAGAATAGCCACATATATAGTTTACTCATTCAATCACTAATATTTTTTCTCACCAAATTCAATGTAATACTTACTGGAACTGGGTTTCTACCTCATTACCTGACCCTCTTCCTTGATGCCCCTTAGAAAGAAGGTGGCGGAACCTCAACCTCCCTTTCCCTCCATACTTCATTGCCAGAAGACCTTGGCCAATTCCATCTACCCAACTACTAAACTTAGCTGCTAGACAAAACAATTTGCTAGAAATCTAGATTGGATGCAACAAAAGAAATTCACTATCAATGAACATCCTCACTCCCTAAAGCCCTAAATTACCCCTCCATTATTTCTGTAATCCTATGTTTTAAGTTTGTTGCTGCATGCCACTGCAACCGTTGCTTCATCAAGACATGCAACACCATGATCATCATCTACTATCATAAGTGTTGTCTCCAGTCTCCATGCATTGTATCATTTCAACCTTTGACATAGGAAATATTTACCCGTGCTCACATCTCATTTTCCAGTTCCAGTAGTCTGTGTCAACATGTGTTGACAGCATGTTTGCTTACATGAGCACATAGATCAACTTCAGGCCAAATAGATTGCACAATCTATAATTCGGCGACCAGTAAGAACATTTAGATCATCGTTAGAACCAGGTGGTTCGTCTGTTTGGGCACTAATTGAGTTCCAAGATATTTAGATTTGGCACATGTTTCAATGTTACACATCCTTGACTTGACTCTTCCATATCAACTCCAAGTTTATAGAATCAGTTATAATGAACTCATGAACCTAAAATAAATTTTCATTTATGATTACACAGGATGATAGAACCTAGACAAAATTAGATTACTAACCTTGCAGACATGAAAGCCATGCCGACAAATACAGCTTGGACAGCTTTTTTGTGGCCTGCATATTCAAATGCTAGAGGTAGCATTTCATGCAACGTGAGGAAAGCCATGACCCCACCAACTGGAGAAGTGATGGTACAATGATCAGTTAATTCAAGCTCATGCTAAATAAAACTTGTCAGGAATAATGGATGAACCTGATCCAAGTAAGCCTTCAAGAACTTCAGGACTTAAACCTCTAGGGAAAAGGTAAGCTGCATCAAGAAAATAGTTAGGAAGGATACTAACCTACATTTATCAACAGAAATTATCGTCCAAAATTTGGATGCAGTAGCACATGACTAATTTGAACAGTCCAGAAACGGACTAGATATGTAAAAGCAGCACAATTAAAGGAAAAAAAAATGTACAGAAGAATTTCTATACAAAAAACTAGCTTCTCTGAAGTAGGAAAAACCTCACAGTATGAACAGAAATGATCAAATTAAATCATAGTGAAATGAAAAGGCAGCACAGATAAAGAAAAAACAAGGTATAGAAGAATCTCTATAAAAGAAAAAAAAAACTAGCTTCTCTGAAGTGGGAAAACCTTGCAGTATGAACAGAAATTATCAAATTAAATCATAGTGAAAGGAAGCCAAGACGTGGCTACAAACATCCTGGATTTACACAGATGAGTGCTAAAATTGCAATTTTATCTGACTGAGCTTGTACCATCAGAATAGGAGATTACTTTTGCTCACCTACAAATATTACACCTAGAGGCTCAGCAAACCCAGAAAGTGTTGCCAACCTGAATGCCTGCCATTTACTGAATCAACGAAATGAAATCGAGTTTAGACTTTCATCAACACTTTCCAGAATGAAGTAGGAAAAAATATGCTGATGTTTGCATAAAATGAAAAATGAGATAGGTCAGAATAGTTTCATCTCTGACAGATCATATGCAAACAACTGTTTTATTCTAACCATATCATCTCATATTTCTTGGTGATAGTTTAAAGAAAAATTATGTAAGTACCTTCGTGTGGCAAAATAGACAGGAAGTGCTACTGCAACACCCTACAAAATGTTCAAAAGAGAAATATCTAAGAAACAAGATGGATTATAATTTTAATCAAATATCAATAATACGATTAAAATCAGTTCACTCTGTGAGATAATATTTTGCCATCCAACTATTCACATCAATGGTAAGTTATGCCACTGGCTAATTTTGCAACTCAATGAGAACAATGTGTAACTAGAGCTCAAATAATTTTAGTTATTATACTACTATTTAATATAGCCAACCCCACATAGTGGGATAAGGTTTGGTTGTTGTTGTTTGTTGTATACTACTATTTAATATGATTTATTAACTTCATCATTCTATCTATGCATTACATCAACTCTTACAAGGGATGCCAATGAATGTAGAATTAGGACCAAGACATACACACTAACTTCAAGGATAAATGAGTAAATTGTAGCTAGTATGCAAACTTATTGATATGCTTTATTAAATTTTATCAGTTATGCAATAGTATCCTATATCTTACTATAGTATCACATATGCTAATAAGTGATATTTGTAATTACATACTATATATCTCTGGATTGTAATAAGTATCATTGTTAATATTTTTAGGCTATAACTTCCGAGTTTTGTCTTTTCAATCAAAACTATAAAATCTTGCTCCCGTCAAAAAATAGAAGTGATTCAAAAAATAGCTCACATGGATTAATTATAAGCAAAGGATATCTCTAATAACAAATGTCAGAAAAATACTATAAACAATTGACTAAAAAATTTCCATATTAACAGACTAAAGATAATTGATTAAGAAAACTTCAATATCAACAGTAAATTATGCATATAGTTATTACAAGTAGGGATAGGAGCACAACTACAAGAAAGTAGCATCATCTGTATAGCTAAAGATGGAGTGTCTAAACAATCATATAGCTATTCCATCACCATTTTCCATTGACTACTCTGAATAATCATCCCCCCTTGATGAATTTTACTTATAGTCGGCATTTAAATGGTTAGAACAACAATACAATTCTTGTGCTAATAATATGTATTATAAGATCATTGTATGAACTTTGTACTTTGTGGATTAGATGTTGGGCTATTAGAAAGCAACACACACACAAAATAATGTAGTATAGATGAGAATACTAAAATGTATGTGGAGTTGCTAAAAAAGACACAATAATATTCAAGAGCAATCAGATCTCCTCAGTAATGATAAAATGAGAGAAAGCATAGACATATTCTCAAGATGATCAATAGATTCTATAGCCCAGGAGTTGAATATATTAGAGCGGAAGTTATAGAGGGTAAATAGACAAAAATAGTCATTGTAATTAAGGAGGACTTAATTAATTTGAATATTATTAGTGAGATAGGCTTTTGATAAAATTCTTGAAGCCACCCCAACAGTTGGGGCAAACACAACTTGAAGAAGAAGATGATAATAATATTAGGTATTATAGGTTCAAGTTGCCATGAAAACCAGTACTTGATTATTAATAGCTATAAAAAACCACAACAATATACCTATATCTGAAAAGATTGCACCAGAATTTTCGTTTTCATATATGAGTGACAAGGAGATATCATGTTTATAATAATATGCCCAGAACTATTCTGTACAATGTGACCTATTTCATTGCCAATCCAATATGGCACTGATTCAGTACCATTCCAAACTGATACCAAAATATTAAACATTGCCAAACTAACTGGCAAATGGAAAGAAATGAATGACCGCTACAACTTAAGAGATAGCAGAAGTTCCAGAAAGTTTGCCATTCATTGGAAGAGAAAAAAACACTATGAAATGATAACTGGGAAATAATAGAAATGATAAATTAAGTAAATGATGAATCTTTAAAATCAATTCTCGCAGCCAAATATTTGAACAAAGAATTCCACTCATAGCGCGCATGAATTTGAACTATGAAATGAATACTACCTCAGGAATATTGTGCAGAGCAATTGCTAAAGCCAAGTTGATGCCAACACGAAGGCCCTACAAAATAAATAGCCAAGATATGAAACAGGGATGGTAGATTATTAAAGATAAAACTGCTAGAATTTTAATTGTCGAAGGGTAATACTTTTCTGTCAACATAAACTTACAACAAGCTTCAGAAAACTAGTAAAAGTAGCAACAAACACCACCATATCACCCTATGTCATCCATCCACACACATGCAACCACACTCATAAATCCATATATAGATTATGATGGCCGCCACATATACAAGGTTTCTGCCGGTTGAAGAAAATAAATTAATTTCTTAAATCGCTAAGACTCTAAGATCCATCATTCAGCATTTTACCTAAGTATTCCAGCACCAATCAGTCATATTATTAAGACTAGAAGAAATGGAAGTAAATAAACCATGGAGTTACTGCAAATGTTAAAGGTTTTAGAATTTCATAAATCATAAAACTCAGTATAAGTTAAAATCTAGATACAAAGTTTAAGAAAATATTGGGTCCAATGACTGTAATTTCCTAGGAATAGTTATACCATGTTGAAAAGAATCTGAACATGTTATGAAGATAAGGAGTTAATATTTATTCAGAAACAAGGAATACCTTCATCGATCCCAGAAATACTGCCATTCCTTCAGGAAAATTGTGCAAGCTAATGCCTGGACAGAACATAATATCCCTTTGAGAAAACCAATAGCTGATTGGGTAAAGGAAGAAATTTTGTATACAATAAGATACACTAAAGGTGATTTGTAGAAAGAAAAGCATAACTGACTATGACATGAAAACCTTCTTCATATAAGCCTAATTCATGTCAGTGCATTTTAGTACTCTCTCCTTGTTGAGAGAAGATAAGTATTAAGCTTCGTCTAATACATTAAAATCAATTGTTTATTTAAGTATGTAGAAGAATTGTATCCTTTAAGTTACATAAAAACATGTTTTTGGCACTCAAATACTTTCACCACCTAGATCGGCTGCAATCTGATTACCCATAAAATTCATCAAGTTTTTCGTCCTTCAAAGAATTTCTATGATGTGATGCACAAGATATTCTCAAATTGAATACAAAGTCCCCAAAATTTTGTGGCAAATTATTTTCACATATAAATATAACCTCCATATAATCTCACAATGTACAGGCTATTGGCACAATAATATGAAAAGAATGGAAGAAAGCAACCTAAACAAAGTTCAAAAAAAATTAAGTTTCATAAACAACACATTAAGAAAAATACTTACCAACTGCAGTGATTATTCCACTAAATAGGATTTGGTGTTGATCTTTCGTGACCATATGGTTGGCTGATTCATCACCATTTTTCTACAGTTGTCCGACAAAATGGGAGAAGCATAAACATTAGCAAGAAAACAATAGCAGTAAGAAACATGTTCTCTATGATATGGAACTAAGTTCACAAACCAACTTTTTCAGTTGTTTCAACAAATGATGGCTCTGGAATCAAATTGACCACAGAAGCAAAGAACAAAGCTCCAACAAAGAACTGCATAAAGAAGATTCAAAATCAAATATAAAATTATAAATGATATTGAGCACCTAAGACAAATTTTTTTTTTGGAAAAGTTACTTAACACTATCAAGTTCTATTGTGTACTATGGAGAATAACCTACCCAAATGTTGCCTTTAAGGAAACCAAGGGAGTTTAGTGCATTATGGGCCAAGTCAAAAAAAGATATACTTAGCATAAGTCCAGCAGCAAAACCCTGTACAGATTGAAATAACCCTAAATGATGATTTTTACAGAATTGAATGACATAGTGTGGAGAAGCAGTGATTGAACCTTTAGCAAAGAGGCATATAACCTGTAAAATTCCAAGCATTTTGAGGTCTGGAGCATGGTTCAGCACTACTAGAAAACCACCTGCTCAGGTCATCAGGATTTGTAAAACCAACACGATCACTAAAATGAAACAACACGTTCCAAGATGGCCATGCACACACACACAAAAAAGAAAGTTACACGTCGAGTCCGATTCCCAAAATTGGCATCATCTTTTCAGAATACAATTTCAAAAATTCATCTTTTTAACTGCTTAGCCATTGTGAAAAATAGCACTACAACGAGATCTAAGAATTCTAGCTACCTCTTCTGAAGAAAATATAACATTTGGGACTAAACACTTCAAGTTCCATTCAAAAAAACGCTGATTTTATAAACATATAAATCGCGGCTTTCAAAGCTACCCAGAAGCCTCAAAAGGAAGGCAGCACAGACCCACAAACGAACTACAACTCCAAAGATGGAAAACATGAATAAACTTTAGAGTTACAACAAGAACCAACAGCACCAACTAATCAAGGTAAAAAAAAAAAGGCGATAAATTCAATCCAACTTTGCAGGAGAAAAAAAAGGGGATTGAAACTTAAGGGCGAGAAGCGCACCGATCGAAGTGCTGAATCCCCCCACGAGCGAGAGCGCGAGGGCAATGAGAACCTGGGAATCCATCACCCGCAAAACCCTCGAACCGATCCTTTCTCCTCCCCCAAAACTATCGCGAATTCGCGATTCGTGAGCGAGACAGGAAGGGAGAGGCTGCGAGTGACGAAAGCAGCAAGAGAATGCGGGCTGGCAGATGAAAACTGCTCTCAGTATAATTCCTGAAAACGCCGACAAAGAATCACCCAAACTATTACCAGGCAAACAACTGGTCAACGGGTCCTGAATGACGCGCACGTCTACGTCTTGTTGACTGTGAGCTGTGTGGCGGGTATGTTGGGATTTATCAGATTTCCAAAAGGATTTTTTTTCCTTTTTATTTAATTTTCACGTTCGGATCCAAACAATCACAATCCAATAAACAACTCCAAGTTGATGGATTTTAGCTTTGAGCACGTCGACTATAAAACTAACCTCATCGAAAAGGAGCATTTTTTATATAAACAAAATCATTTTTAGACAATTGTTCTAAAATAAGAATAAATAAAATAACAGTGAATTATTCCGGTAAGCAAAGACTGTTTTACAGATCCGGATCCGACCCAGATCCGATCAAATAACATATTGCTTCGTTCTTGATCGCTGACCCGACCCGAAACCAACGACATATCACTTTCTTTACCGGGTGCGGGTCGGAACTCGAAAAATGGATTTAACTCTGAAACGATATGCGTTTGGAATCCGAAATCTGGTTCTTCCGCTCCCTCGAACCCTAAAGCCCTTCCTTTCTCTCTCGACGATCGATCTCGCGAAAGGTTCCTCTATTTCTTCCTAAATTTCTCCATCGTGGTTGCCACTCGCGTCCGTTTTGAATTGATTCTGGGAAGATTGACGCAAAAGGGAACCGAGAGTGGTTGATATGAACCTCATCAAGCTTTTTGCCTAGGCGATCTCTTTGCATAGCGGTCTCCCCGGTACGTCTGCGAAGGTGGTTTCGTGGAAGTTTGCTCTTTTGTAAGAGGACAGACATGGAGTATGGTCCTGATGATAGTAGCGGTAAGCGGGGCAAACTCTTGTCATATTAAAATAGCACTTGTAGTGAAGATTGGGGCGTTTTACTGGAAACTAGCAATTGCTTGTCAAAATTTCTCTCCTTGGAGATTTAGCATGGAGGTAGGTGGTATTACCTAGGAAACGAGAATGTAATGCAATCTTGAGAGATTTGGATTTTAATCTTGATTTTCTACTCCCTATGTCTTGGGTTATTTCAAGTGTACAAAATTTTAATGAAAGTTATCCGATTTTCTCGCTTTCTAATGCTGAAGTGTTAAGGCAGATTGGACCATACTTCATCAGCGGGTTAGGTAGGTTGTTTGCATGCTTCTGCCATGATGTGTGCTACATTTCGGTGATGATAACCAAATTTGTTTTCATTTTGGCTTCTAACCAGAAATTAGATGGAATGGTATGATACTATTTTAAATTTTTTATATAGCAGTTTGATTTTTTGGTACTAAATAGTACATGGACAAATCAACCACCTTAAGGATATTAAATTCACTTTGCTCCAATGTGGTGATATTATGGGATTAGTGGGTAATCATTTTGAGTTAACTATATGCAAAGAAACAGTGGAAACCTATTGTTCACTATATTTAAGTGACTAACCTCAATGCTGATGAATACCTGTGATGCCAGTCTGAATTTGTCCATGCTTATTGTTTCTAGAATTATATTCAGTTCTTACAGACTACTTCATTTTATTCAGACATGTGATACACCATAACACATGCTAAAATTGTGGGAATTAGTAATTACTAGTAAGTATTACTCAACAAGGATATGTTGATGGAATTATCATTAATAGTAACAAAAATATATGTGGTTGAAATCGAGAGCAGCTTCTAGAACCTTCTGTGATCCTAGTGCGTCCTATAGGTTAGTTTAAAAAAAAAAATTGTACCATTATAAGTTGTCAGAGTATTGAATAGTGAGGATACGACACATACAAAAATAAATGAAGTTCAAATGGGAATGCAAAGATTTATAGATAGGATTATTTTGATAGATTAAATAAAATGCTATTATTCTATAGAAATTAGATGTAGCTCTAGATAAGAAAATGAATTAAAATATGTTGAGATTGTATGGACATGTTGAAAAGCTTCTCACTTAGATGAGTTGAATCAGTTTGAGTTGAAGGAATAAGGGGTACAAGGAGATAAAAGAAAACTTTCATAGTTCCTTGATGTAATGAAGTTATATAAATTTTCTGTGTATTACAAGTGATACAACCTTACAGAGAGTTAAATGGAGGGTTAAGATCTATATAGATGATCCCAAATAGTTGGGAATTACAGGGTTAATGTGTTTTGTGCTTTGCACACTTTAATCTTACATCAAACATCAAATTTGATTACTGGTGTTCATGATTTTCATGCTTTCTACATTTTTCACTTTGCATCAGACTTCTACAAGATGCTTTATCTAAGAAAAATACTTTTCTTAACTCAAACCCAATAGAGGATGCTGAGATGTGCTATTAACTAAACTTCAATTTGCTGTAGTTAGTTTGTTTCTATAATATTTTAAGTTGGACAACAATAGATAGGCTAATTTTTTGTGTTTTAGAAAGAGGAAAAGTTTGTTCTATGATAACTCAACTGTTAGACCAGATTATAAACACTGATTTTTGGGTAGTAAATGTATTAGAAACAGGAAAGGGAAGCAAGAGAATTAAATAGTATAATCTCAATGTTTATTATTGCAAAGAGAAAACTTACCTGGCTAATATTTAATAACTTTTCTTGTATAAACAACCCATAGCTTATTTTGAAGGCATTAAGAGTGAATAGAATTTCAGACTCGCGATTTCCCATTACCCATTTATGGTTAGAGATTTTACACTGTTTTTCCTTTCTTCAACACATGATATCATTATCTGTTTCTAAGTGAACACATTTTCTATATTCACACGAATAAACTTACCCTTCGTAAGAAAACCAGACTTAAACTTTCTTAATCCTTTAAAATAACATTGAACTCGAATAGAAGATAGTAGAGGGGAAATTTGAAGTTGAAAGCTTCTCGCATTGAAGAAAGATAATCTTACAAGCTTGGCATTTGTCATCCTATAACATAGTTTATATGCCTTGTATTTTGTTTATATGGAGTCCATCTTCAGGGCGGCAACTATATGCAATTTTTTCAATTTCTCAAACAGAAAATTGACCTAAACAAGTGTAAGTGTTTACCAATAACCTTTTATTTGATAAAACATTTTATTATCTGTTAAGCTTACACTACTAGTTTATTTTTGTAGACATTTCTTTGAAATCCATTGGTTTACCAATTTTGTTGGTGTTTCACTGGATGCAGGAACTGACGATGATCTTCCACCATCTCATCGCAATAGGGCTGCAAGAGGACCTATCGTTAGGAATGGAAGAACTATAGTTAGTGCTCTTCCATATTCTAGGTTACAGAATGATATGGAGGCACAAATACATAGAATTGAGCAAGAAGCATACAGTTCAGTGTTGCGAGCATTTAAGGCTCAATCTGATGCCATTACTTGGGTACTAGTTCACATGCCTCTCCCTGTTGATATGTATCCATGTCAGTCTTGTATTCATCCCTTATATTCCTTGTGATTTTACATCATGAAAACTTGTGTCTTCAGGAGAAGGAGAGTCTTATTACTGAGCTTAGAAAGGAGCTGAGGGTCTCAGATCAGGAACATAGAGAACTATTAAACAGAGTTAATGCTGATGAAGTGATTCAGAGAATAAGGTTTGTATCATGTAGCTTTTCTTGATATACATCCCAACTTTGTGAAATTTATTTTCTTTTCTTATTATTATGTAAAAAACTAGGGAATGGAGGCAGGCAGGTGGAGTCCAAACTGGAATTGTTACTAATGCTCAGCCAGATTTAACAATACCTAGTCCTACTGTATCAGCATCTCGAAAGAAGCAGAAGACATCTCAACCTCTACCTTCTCTGTCGTTAGGTGCATCATCTCCTGCATTACACTCACAATTTGCTGCTTCCATGCAGCCATCATCATCAGCTGTAAGGAAGGATGCTTCTCTAGGGACTAAAGGAAAAAAAAGAAGCCAAGATCAATAAGTTATATAGTTTCAACAAAATTTTCTCTCTCAATCCATTGTTTAATTTTTATTTTTATTTACCACTACTATTCTCTCTGATTTCTAGGGCGGGACAACACATGATTCATCTTCAGCAGCTATGCAATACCTTGCTAGTGGAAGGGGCCAAGTGGCCAATAGGAATACTTCTGGTTCTCTTGTTGCAGGTTAACCTGCTGAACCAACAACTTTTGATCCACTAATTGGACGAAAAAATCAGGATTAGATGGCTAGAAGATAATAACTTCTATGAAGCTATTATATTTTATTATAATCCAGTTAAGCTGTATTTTAGTTGCTTAAAGTTTTACCTATGATATATACTAGAAATGATCTTCATTTTGGATTCTTCTTGGGTCTGCATGCTTTAGTTTATGATATTGGAACACTTAATGAGGCATGGGAATGGGTCAATCTTAAAGAGGTTAGTTAATTTTTTCTATTGAGTAGATCTATTGACATGGAATGTTTTAACATTCTCAAGTCTCGACTAGTGTTCTATGGAGCTTTTCAAGCATTTGTACTGATTATATTGCTATGCAACATGAGATTCTCCGACTCTCCATAAATTCGACAAGTTTCTTTGGTTATATAAAGGCTAATAAGAAGGCCTTGTTTATGATTTATCACCAAATTAACATTCATTGTTGATAATCTCACGTTTTTTAATTACTGGAAAAAGATCTGGTGCAAAATTCTCAGTAATATCCTGGCATTGAAAAAGTTCTATTGCCTTGTTAGAAAATAAATACCATGTGCTGGTGATGGATTTAGGTTTAATTGTATAGCTAAATTAAGAACCGCGTGATCTAGGAAAGATGATTGCACAAAAAGATAACTAGACCAAGCTACTTCCAGCTTTTTTGTAGTTCCTAAATTTGGGTCATCACATGGATCTCACCACTCCATTGAACACTCAACTCATCTTATAGAATCCATTTATCGCTTTGAACAACTATATTGCTCAACTTATTTTTTTTATCATTTCATCATCTATTGGAGTTATATTTTGATGTAATGGCAATCTATGTGATCATATTGAAAAAAATTGCTCACATAACTTCTGGAATTGGAGAGAATCTCTGAACCTTCCCATATTTTAAAATTGTTCTAATATGGGGTCTTTGTGAACAAGAATTGTATGTATTAATTCAGATTCAAATTCATCTTCTAGCTAGCTCAGGAATATTCATATTGATTTTGACTATTCTATAAGTCGAACAATCTTTTTTGAGAGAAATAGCAAGAAAGTCTGAGTTTTATGAACTCTTTTCACCTTCTGAGAATTTGCATTGTTGCAGATTTCCCCTGATGATATAAGATGGGAAGATGATGACCCAGGTATGTTTCATCAGTCTAGTCATGGTGTGCCCACTCGAGGGGTTAAGAAGAGCATGGGCCATGGTTATGTACCAGGTGCAGGAAGAGGATCTCTGAGAAATCAGAAGAAAGAATTTCCTGCATCCCAAAATGGGATTGGCCCGAAGAGCGTCAGTGATATTGAAGCAATTCGCACTGACATTATAGTAACAGAAGTATGTAATTTGACATAGTAGATGTCATTGATTCTACCAAGAAATCATGTTCATATTTTCTTCTTTGTTGTGCTCGTGCATCCCAGGTAGAGAGGCTTCTTAGTGCCAGTAATCCTGATCCTCAAGAGTTTGATAAGGCCAAGAAAATGTTGCAAGTATGCATTATAAGAGAATCCTTTTTCGATGGATCATTTATTTAGTCTGTAAATAGATATTCAAGTATGTCCATTTCTATGCAGGAGCATGAGCGAGTATTGATTGATGCAATTGCAAAATTAGCTCAAGTATCTGATGACGAAAATGGTAAATACTTAATCTGTTCAATTTTGCATGATTCTTTGTAGTTAATACATTGAAGTTCCATCTTATTTGTATGAGTTATCGTACATCCTTTGCTTTCTGTCAGTAAAACATTGTGAAGAACAAATTGAATTAACTGAAATCGTGAAAAATGTTCTGGTTATGGACATTGTGAGTACTTTACTGCATAAGTCTTGACATAACTACATCATTTTGTTCATCCTTCTGATAGCTTTTACCAACTGATTGTTATGCTAAAAAAAATGAATACTATGCTAAAAAAAATGAAAAGTTAAATGTTCATCCATGACTCCATTTATTGTTTAGAGTTGTAAAAAGATTTTGGAAACATTCATTAAGTGCTAACTTGAGTTTTTACAGAAGGCATCAAATAGTTAGGTAGATGATGTGAATGCTATCTTGTGCCTAATCTTACAACTGCAGCAAAAAGTTTATACGGTGAATTGTATTGAATTTGCAGGTGAGGCTAATCACCTGTTATCTCATGGCCAAACCACAGACCCAGATCAAGGAAGGAGGAATCAACAGAACGGTAAAGATAGTGATTTGGCAGTTGAAGGAAGGGGAGGCATTGTGGGTGTTGAAATGGTCACGGACAGTATCGCATGAGCCCACCAGCAAGACGGGAATGATGACTTTTTTCTTTAGTTTTTCGATCGACAAGCATGTGTTATATCTTCTTTTCTTTAGGTTGTCAATAGGGTCTCTGTTTATGTAAGATCTATTTGCTAGTACTAAGGTTTCTTTCTTTGTTTTTGGCTGAATCTCTTGGATGGTAAGCTTCTCCAAAGGGAGCATGCTGGGTAAGTATGTGATTTTTAAAATTATTTTGGTGAATAGCTTTTTTTTTATCGGTCTATTTGAGTAGCTGTCTTGTCATATCACTTATCGGTTCTCAGCAGGTGTTTCAGCCTTTGTTAAATTGGAGTTTTAAGGGATAAACACTGGGATTAATTTGGGGAAATTGCTGAAATAATGCAATATGCAATCAGTATGTATTGTGCTGAACTATTATTCAAATTTTTTATGTAATTGAACTTAGTTTAATCCTAAGTCGGCAAATTAGTTAATTGAGTGTACTCAATTAAGTAATCAATTGTTCTAGAATCTGAAGTCCTACAAGTCATGAAACTATAAAAAGATTCAGTTCCTTTATAAAATTTTGCACAATCACATATTATGTGTTTTGAGGTAATTGAACTGGATGAAAATATCGTAAATTAGATCAAATATGATTATAGGATTATATAAATAAACTTGGATTAGGTTGGGTTATTTAGTATTTTAGCCTAGTTATCCATATATATTTCATATATCTAGAGATCTAACTTATTGATTGATGTATCTGGACGAGGAAGACACCCTCCACATGTCCCGTTCGGTCCAGTTCTATCAATTTTGCTCATGCACAATGACTTCACTACACGGAGGAGGGATCCTTGTCAAGTCGGTCCTCTTTCATCTCAAGATTTAATAGAGAAATTTTTATAATTTCATAAAGAAATTGCATGTATCGTGCTAGAAAATTGATCGTAATTGATTGGCTCCAGAGAGCAATGCAATAGTAAGGCTGATACAAGCAGTAATACATTTATGACAGCTGAGAATTAAAACCCAGGTAAGCTAAATTGTTTCCTTCGTAATACTAGTACAAATTAAAAATCCTTGATAGATTACTTCTGCCTCTTGTAGATTTTTTCGAGGAAAGACTTCAACACAAGCTGCACTTCTTTGCTTGGCTGGGCTTCAATAGAAGATATCAGTTTTTCATAACTAGCCCGCTCATACTCAGCAAATAGTTTCTGGGGAAAAAAATGGAAAGTTTTGTAGCATCAGATATGTCGGTGATCGGTCATGTGTGAAATCTGACTACAGTTTTCAGATTGCAAGTAAGAAGTGGATTCAATTTCATAGCGAACTAGGTTCCCTGCGTCTATGACAGATAATGATAAACAATTGGAGTATCCAATGCATGACAGATGTGCTGAATCTAAACTCAGAAATTATATAGACTTTCAAGTCTTAAGTTGCCCCTTGACTCTGTCCAAACTTCCTAGTGGATGGAGCATGGAGGATGCATTTTAATCATGATAACCAGAAGAGAGTTGTAATACCTCCAGGTTAAGGTCTTTGTAAAGGCTTTTCACTTTTTCAACACATGTTGGATCAGTTTTCCCATAGTTGTCCTGAAGAATAATATTTAAAGGTTTAGTAATGGGTTCTACCTTCAAATACTTTAGGTATGGTCTTACCGACAAAATCTTCAGTTGGCTCTCATTAGTATGATCTAGGGCTTGCACTACAAGCCAAGAGCACTTGAAGTCCTGAATATCAGTTCCGATCTGTCAAAATGTAACAGGAATCAGGATATGAAGTTCCAAGTAGCCTTAATATTTGAAAGGACAACTCTAAGGAATTCCCGAGAAGTTAATGCACTATCCTTTTGCATGCAGTAAGCAAATCATAAGAAATCATTTGAGCTTACCTTACCGATTACATCTGGATGACCGAAGCAATCCAGGTAATCATCCTGAAAGAAAACTCCCACCATACATTATTTGGAAAGGAATTTTCTTTGACAATGTAACTGACTATGAACTATTTGATAAGTCCAGAGTTACCTGTATTTGGAAATATGTTCCCATTTGAATAAGAATGTCTTTCACTTGGAGAAAGTTGTCCAAGTTTTCGCCTGCCAATAGCAATGCGCATGCAACCTGTATATGAGAAGAATTTAAGTTGTTCACGTTAAATATATGCACAATTATTTAAACGAATACAGTATGAGAATTTAACAAATATGAAAGAAAATAATGGAATGAGTAAAGTAACAAAATGCATCTTTCAGACAGCTATCTTGACATGCAAAATTGATGTGTAAAATAAAATTACTTCCAATTAAGAGTAACATGAATCATTAACTAAACAAAATTGACTTCATATGTTCCTCTTTTTCATTGTAAACTAGGGTAAATATTGGAGCAAAAGGTGAAGCCGTCACCATAGCGGCCCCTCCAGGATGACCCTACACTCTCCGGAAGGGGGTAAATCACGAGGGGCATTTGCCCTAGGTAAACTAGGGTAAATATGAACTTTACCATAGGTGTGGCACTTTCCAAACCCCAAGTGTCAAGCACAAGTAGAGTCATACAGGTGGCACATACTGTATTCCAGTGCAATGGCATGGTTGATCAGTGTACCACCAGGTAACTAGCCAAATAGGAACATTTGGGTTAGATACCACTAGCCATGGAGTGGTTAAGGAGTAAAAAGTTCAAAAAAATTGGGGACTCCAAGAAATTGCAGACTAAGTGAAAAATACTATTATGACAAAAAAAATCATTAAGTTGCAGACTCCATGAATCAACCAAGGCTGTTGCATACAGATTCTTTACGGTACATAATACAACTGAGTCATAGAAACTTTAGCCATGAACTACAAGCAATAAAACCTGAAAGTCTTTTACCAACTAGATTAAAGGACTTTTATCCCAGTCCTTTATTCAAGCTATTGTACTTTGCTAGAATAAAGGACGAACAAAATACTTTAACAAACACCATTTGAATGGAGAATATGTGATAAAGAATAAAGCAAACTCACACAAACTCATAAAGAATGATAAATGGCACGAAAGTGATAAAGAAATAGAAGCATATTTATTAAGAGTAGACAATATATGTGAAAATTTGATAATTTTTAACAAAATATATGGGAAAATTTATGGGGAAAAAATTGTTAATTTTTTTTTATGACAATATATTTATGAAGAGTAGATAATATCTAATTAATCCACAAATTGAATAAAGCAAAAGATTGACTAGTTTGACTAGATGGAAATAACAAAAAATAATAATGATGCTTTGGTTTAAGTACAGGCTAATAGCAAAAATACAATCATAAGGAATAATGACATTTGTTGCAAATCTGAATATTTCAGTTCATTTAACTTACTGGAAGGTAGAAGGAATAATAGGCAGTTTTGTATTGCACAATGCGATTGTAACTGCATCAAAGATAGAAAAAAAATTCAAAATTCAATTAGTGACAAAGTGATAACATATTAGGACTTTTGATGCAAGAGACAGAATGAAAGCAATCATGTT
>JBBUKS010000117.1:10286468-10313275 GCA_038050645.1 Hedychium gardnerianum
AACCTACAAAAGTACAAACAAAATAAATCTAGTGGATAACTTATTTGAGTTAAAACAAACAGGATTGCTGTTACCTCATTAAACAGATCAAGGAGATCAACATAGTAAGGCTTTCCCTTAAAATACTTTTTAAGTATTCGAGGAATGTGATTGCGCAGTAAGATTCCATCATTTGCAGCAATAAGACCAACCTATTATGGTAGCCAAGGCAATTAAATAAGTTGTCACTCATGTACTAGTAAATCCCAACATCAAACAACCAGAGACACTTATGTTGGGCTGGGATTTGCTAAGTGTTCATTTTAACAGAATTACTATGAAACAAGGAACAAAATCAGTCTCACCTAGCAATAGGACCAATGATAAATAAAAATATACAAATACTATGTCAGAGCTTCTAGATGACTAGTTGGTGCCTAGCAAGCTAGTATTGAATGAAACTAATACTGAGATCAAAGGTTGATCAATGATGAAGTCATGACAATGATGCCCAATTTTTTATTTTGTTGAATGAAACTAATACTGAGATTTTTAAAAATATATATATTGTTGATTGCATCCCTCTTAAATTTCAAACAGTCTGTCAAAATTTCAAACAGTCTCAGATGAAGGTATGCAAGTTCAGTTGATACCGAAAAAGAACAATATTCAAAAGAAAATAATGTATATGATCCCAAATCACTTCTACATCTGTGTCAAAGAAGTTGTATTTTCTACGTGTAAATTCCATTGCCTTCTCATTTTGTAACATGTCAACTAAAATTTCAGGAATGATAATCCTATGTGTTCTAGAATGATAAGAACTTCCATCAAGTAAAAAAATTGGATGAATTACAAAATATCACTATCAGAAAGAAAGCATACACAATTAAAAAAAAATGAATCAGAAAGACTAACCTTAGGAACCCTAAACCAACAAGGTTGACCACGCCTGGTGACCGAGTCATCCATAATATCATCAAGGACTAGGAAATATGCTTGAAGCTGCAATGTCAGAAAAAGAAATATTTGAGAGTTTGGATGATAAAGGATTAAGGCTTCATTGAAACAAAAGAACTATACCCATTCGATGCACCATCCAAGGGCACCACCAAGAAAGAACTCAGTGTCAGTGAGTTGGTTTCCTTGTTTAAGCAACTTGTAGCTATCTATGACAGATATTCCCCGGTTCAACTTGCCTGTAAAAAAGACTGTCAATTGCTTGCTTAAGCATTTCTGAAGCATCTCCATTTCTGAAGGGCATTCACTCACCTCCAGGTACGTTGTAGTCCAGCATCTGTACATAGAATATGAATGCACAATTATAATAGAGAAACATATACATTACTATTTGTGTAGCATAAAAGAGAAGTATCCCAAGAATTATCAAAAATATTCAATATCATCAAAGAAAACAAGTAAAATCAATGTGCAAAATATTAAGCCTCAAGAAATTTGAGTAAAATTAACCAATGAACATGACCAAGATAAAAGGAGGAGTCTTGGCTCAAAAATAGCAGCCACGGTTCAAGACATCAAAAAAACTTACTGCATACAGTGCTCTGTCTATGTCCAGAAGATAACCAGGAAACAGACCACAACAAACATGAAGAATATCATATCCATCCATTTTGGAAGAGCTTAATAAGGTCAGTTTTTTCCATTTAGGGTGACTTCCGATTGGCAAATTCCAGGGTTCCATGCCCATTACAACGGCAATACAAAAGAAAAATTAGTCATCGCTAATTTATTTTATTTTGAACTGAACTGCTTCTATCTAAGGTAACCGACCAAGACGATTCGACTCCAAGAATTCCTTTAAATCATAATGCCTACCTGGCGATGGCAACCCAGCGGTACTTCAAACTGACTACTATCCAAGAATCATAACGAAAATAACGAACATCCACGAACCCCCTAAGTTCTCTTCAAGAATTTTTTTCCGGACTAAGCTACGGAGAGAAATTTGTTTTTTAGGAGGCATGCACTTAAGAAAGTTCCAAAAGCAAAAAATAATGACAAAAAAGGTCCATAACCCAACACGTATACAACAGAAATTCCTCCAGAAAGCCTACGGAATCGACTAGGGCATCTGACATCATCCCTAGTCATCGCATTTACGCTTTATCCCACAAAGAATCCCAACCCAACGTCGATCAGAAGATACCCTCCCCTCTAAAATGAACACAAAACCTCAAATCTCACAGACCCCAACCGCCAAAAGAAAAAAGATTCACACAGGAACGATGCTTATTCCGATATCTTCCTACAAAGGAGCAAGATACGAGATACCTTCTCGATCCATTCGCGGGACTCGTCGGTGTAGTCAAAGGCGGGATCCCGCAGCAGATCCTCCTTAAGTTGCTCATAGATCTGGAGGAAGGCTACCTTCCGATCCCCACCTGCTGCGACCGCTGCCGCTCCGTTCGCCTCCGCCTCCGCCATCGATCACCGAGAAAACGACAATCCAAACACTTGAAAGAATGGCACACCTCCGCAAGGTCCCGACTCTCCCGTATATAAAGCCAAACACGGAGATGTGAAAAGACGTAAATGCCCTCATCGTCAATAATTCAATTTTGAAAATTTATGGAAATTGGGTGGACATCTGCAACCAAACCAGGTTCATTGAATCGAACCGAAGCTCTTCCGATTAGTTCGGGTTTAATTTAAACCGACGAAACAAAATCGGATCGATCAATAATTATATAAATTAATTTTCTTATTCTTTTATAACGATTAATTTATTCTTCAACAATTGTCGTAGTTAAAGTAAAGTTTTCCATATTTTTTTATAATCATTACATGTGATCTCTATAGCAATTATTTATCTTGAAATGTGTTTTGCTCTTACTTTTTTATAATCATATTCTTTAACATGTGATTTCTATAGCAATTTTTAATGCTTTTTTTAATTGCAAAGATACAACGTAGCTCTTTATTTTGTATAGAAATAATATCCTTGCACATATAAAAAATAATTTCAGCGAGAATATGTTGTAGTTATGTTTGAATATTATTTATATTTCTTAATTGCAAGAAATAGTATATTGCTATTAATAGTATTTTGTTATAAAGAATAGAGGTGCAAAAGTGAGATTCAATAATCCAGAATATAATGCTTTAGTTGAGATAATAAATGATTTTTTATTTTCAATAATATTCTAGTATATTTAATAACGCATATTTATTTATATTTTTGGTATCCATTATATATTATTCTATCATATTTTTATAATTTAAGTTTCCAAGTAATATTTTATATATATAGACAATTTTTTTTTTGATAAATTATGCATCACTCTCTGTATATGTAGTCCAATCAGAGTCAGCCTGAGTCGTGTTGGATCATGGGCCTCAGCATCCATTCGGCCCAAATTAATGAAATTTTAATTAGTAAATTATGAATAGGCAAGCTAAATAAATAAATGCTTAATCATACATTTGGATGAAAGATGAGTTTAGAATTTAGGGTTTACCTAAGAAAGTTGGTCACTTAGATGTATTGGTGTAGAATATATTAGAATTAAATCTATATTTTGATGTTATCAAATGTTCAAATTAAGTCATGTTATGATATGATGGATTGATCAAGTATGTAGAAGGCTCAACTTGGAAAGTCGTAGAAGGTCAGCTAAACCTGATACTAGGCAACAAAAGTCTCAGCAGATCGTGAAAATCAGGTAGAAAGTCTAGATGGGTCAAGTGAACCTGACATCTAGTAAGATGAATTCGATATATCAGAGAGGACTTAATATCGAATCAGGAGGAAGCCTTGACATACCGATCCGATGTTGAGCAGTTTAAGTCCAAATAAGTCTGGAGGACCCGATGTATGACATGTGAGTTAAAGTAAGCTCATAGAGGAAGTGTTTTTTTTTCTGAAAAAAAGGACAGTGAGGTCATGTCACAGACGGGACAAACCTCAGGCGTTGATCCGACTCAAGAAACCAACGGAAGTTTCTAAGTTAAAATTAAGACAGTCCTAACTGTCTAATTCAAACATTACTATATTTTCCTAACTCTGTTTTGTAGGATCAATATTATTTGTATATTTGCTGTGCTAACTTGGTTTTATAGCTTTTGAGTTGACCAAGCTTTCAGTCGACCGAACTTATCAGTCAATTGATCAAGGAGATCAGTCAACTGATCCAGGTGGATGAGCACGGTAGAGATTCGAGATCCAGCAAAGAAGAAAAAAGAGATCAGTCGATTGATCAAGGGGATTAATCGATTAAACGATGTATTTTGGAAAAACACATTGGCCGTGATCGAATCATCGCAAAGAGGGAGATACTGGAGATCGATCAACTGATCAGGGTTCAGTCGACTGAAAACCCTGATTCGATGGGATCGACCTGATAGATCATAGCAAATAAGGAAAGAAGCGAGGATCAGTCACTTGATAAAGTATCAGTCGACTGATCAATTTTCAGTTGACTGATCGAAGGCTATATAAATAGCCTCGAGGTCCGAGGCTAAGTGTCAATTCTCTTCATGCTTCATCAAGTCTCTACTGCTGCTACTCGTGCAAGATCTTCTACTACGCCGCCGCAAAGCACACCGACCTACGCTTAATCTACACTTTCTAAGTTGTCGGTATAATGTTTTATATTGTTGCATACATTAAGGAGATAGCAGTGTGTTGCTATTCTCCTCATATTCTGTATGAGTTTGCTTCTTATCCGAAATATTTCGGAGAGAAGAACTATAGTAGATTGCCCATCAAAAGTGGTCAAGGATCACGAGCTTTGGAGTAGTAGTCGATGGACTACGAACCAAGTAAAACTAATATCGTCTTATTCTTATTTTACGCTTAATCTACACTTTCTAAGTTGTCGATATATTGTTTTATATTGTTGCATACATTAAGGAGATAACAGTGTGTTGCTATTCTCCTCATATTCTGTATGAGTTTGCTTCTTCTCTGAAAGATTTCGGAGAGGAGAACTATAGTGGATTGCCTATCGAAAGTGGTCAAGGATCATGAGCCTTGGAGTAGTAGTCGCTGGACTACGAACCAAGTAAAACTGATCTTGTCTTATTCTTATTTTACGCTGCTACTATACTTTGATTCGGTTTTATGAAACGAAAAGAAAAGATTTTAAAATGAACGAGATTCACCTCCCCCACCCCCCTCTCGTCTATTTCAATTCTACAATTGGTATTAGAGTCAAACTACTCTAAAATAACTTAATAATTTTCCAAGCTATTTTTTTTAAAAAAAGACTCTTTTCTAAAAAAAACTTTATTATTTTCTCTATAATTTTATCTTTCCATTACTCCACTTACCACAAGACTAAGTCTTGAAATATTTCTAGTTTAATCTTTTTTTTGTAAGAATACTAATGTCTCATCAAGAAAGTTATAACACCGTTCACCCTCTGCTATTCAACGGAGAAAACTTTAGTTACTGGAAACGAAGAATGAAGTATTTCCTCAAATCTGATATCGACATGTGGTTCACCATCATACAAGGATATTCAGTACCAATCGAACTCGGAGAACCATTGGATCTTGAAAAATGGACTCCAGAAATGAAGAAAAAAACCCAAGTCGACTATAAAGCCATGAACACACTCTAATGCGGGCTTACAAAAGAAGGACTCAACCGAGTTGGCTCCTTCGAAAATTCCAAAGAGTTATGGAAAAAACTAATCGAGCTTCACGAAGGATTTAACGACTCCAAGGTAGCAAAACGCGACTTACTTTTGAATCAACTATTCAACTATAAAATGCAAGATAGAGAAACTGCTAGTCAACTACACTCGAGAATTAAAGACATCTTAAATGGTCTTCACCTGATTGGACACAAACTTGAAAATCACGACATCATAAGGTATGCTCTATAATCCTTCTCTCGAAGTTATATGTGGGCATCTATAGTAGATGCATACAAAGTTCAAAGGACCTTTCATTAATTAAATTAAATGAGATATTTTGTGAATTAGAATTGCATGAATAGGGTAACTCGAGTCAAATCGAGAAAGATATTGCTTTGTTTGCAAGACAAAATAGAAGTAAAGAAACCAAGTCTAAGCCTAGACCAAAATAAGAATCTGAAAGCAAGTCAGATTCAGACTCAAACAACGAAGAGGAAATAGTAAACATGGTTCGAAAAATGTTTACTAAAAAGAAGAAATTTTTCAAAAGAGATCTGAAAAAGGTGGTACAAAACAATTCGAGCATATTCAAATCGGAGGTAACGTGTTACGAGTGCAACAAAAAGGATCACTATAAGCATGAATGCCCCAACCTAAAGGAAGAGAAACTCAAGTCATCAAGGAGAAAAAAAGCACTCAAGGCTACCTGGCATGAGTTATCTTTGGAGGAGTCGGATGAGAAAGAACCAAAGAAATTAAGCTTCATGACACTTATGGAAAGAAACAACACATCCAAGTCCGAGACCGAGTCCGAGTTCGAGTCAAGTCATGGATCCGTATTTGGTTCAGAAGGATAAGATGAGGTAACCTCTCCCTTAGAAAATAAAATGCTTAGAATTATTGCTTGCTTGTCTAAAAAATTAGCTAAATCTGAGGATCAGATTAACTTGCTTATTAAGGAAGTCAAACACCTTAAGGAACAAGTCAACTTGAATCCCTCAACTAACCATTTTCAAGATGGAAATTCAACTTAAGTTGCAAGACTAGAGAAAGAAAATTTCATATTGAAAGGTCAAGTGGAGGGACCCAAGAATCAAATTTATTACCTAGATATATCATATCTAACTTATAATTCAGGGGGAGCCAATAGTAAAATCATTCATCCTTGTTGAATTAATTGTTTTATTTTTCAATATGCATACTTAGTTTTATTTTCTTTCTTAACTTAGAACGATTAGATATGAAAAGGGTTTAACCAATCTTGATAACTTAGTATCGGAATGGATTGAGATGATAGTAGACTAAGGAAACTTTGTCGAATGCATGTTTAGGTTGAATCATATGTGTTCTACCTGGTGCACTAAACCTAGTAGACCTAACTGAAGCTACCTCAGTCAAATATGAGCTAGTTATATCAAAACTCAGTAATAAGTTTTTAGATTGGTTATTTTTCGAAAGCATTGTCTTAGACGTGTGATTACTTTAATGATATTCATATAACTCACCATAGTCTAGAAGTTTACCTAATAAACTCTATCTTGATGAATCTAAAATTGAGTTTGAATCTAATAAGGGTTAAACAACCTTTTTCAAATTAAAATCAATTAATTAAATATGAAATTAATTAATTAAAACAACCTTAATTCAATCAAATTTAATCAACTTAAACAATCTTAATTTAATCAAAATGAATTTAATTTATAATCAAGATATAATTAATTGAATCAATTGAATTAATTAATTAATCAATCTTAATATATTAATCCGGATAATAATTAATTCAAAACTCATTAATTAAATAAATTTAATAATTTAAAATTAATTTTAACTTAATTAATTTTAAACTTTATTTTAATTTAATTAATCTGAAATTGATTTTAACTTAATCTTAACTTAATTTAATTTTTAACTTAATCTTACTTTGATCAATCCGAAATTAATTTTATCTTAACTTAATTTTAAACTTAATTTAATCCTAAATTAATTTTAACTTAATTAATGTTTAAACTTAATTAGTCTTAACTTAATTTAATTTTAATTAATCCGAAATAAATTTTAACTTAATCTTAACGTGATTTAATTTTAAACTTAATTTTAAATTTAATTAATCTGAAATTATTTTTAACTTAATGTTAACTTATTTAATTTTAACTTTAATTTAATTTAATAATTCGAAATTAATCATCTTAATCAGTAACTAATTATTTTTAATAAATTCTGATTAATCACTCTTATCCATAAAGTTTAATTAATCAATTAATCAAAATTTTAATTAAATCAAATCAAACTAATTTAATTAATCTGAAATTTAATAAATCAATTTCAAATCATTAATTTTAATTTTAATCCGATAACCAAAATCAATTAATTAATTAATCTTAAACTTAATTAACCTTAAATAATTTTAACTTAACTTAATACCTAATTTTAACCTAATTAATTATTAATTAATCTTATCTTAATTACTTTAATTCATAATTAAGACTTAATTAATTAATTTTAACTTAATCTTAATTTATTTTTTTTGAAATTAATTTTAACTTAATTTTAATTTAATAGTCCGAAAATAATTTTAACTCGAACGTAACAAAGTTATAACTTTAATCTAATAAACTTAATTCAAAATTAACTTTCCAAAGTTAAATAAATCATTTTACACAACCATATGATTACTTTATTTGATCACTTAGAATTGATAAAATAAATTATGTAAAATAAACTAATTCCACCAACACCTTGGTTAAATTCCTACTTTTTATGTAGGAACCTAAATGCATGGATTAATGGATACTTGATCGTGGGTGTTATAGACATATGATTGGAGATTAATAAGAATTTATAAATATAAAATTCAAGAACCTAAAATCAGTAGTCTTTGAAAATAATAACAAACTTAAGGTGATTGAAACATGTAATATTTAATTAAAGTCAAGTTTGCTAATTAAGAAAGTATTACTGGTTGAAAACTTTAATTTTAATTTGCTTAACATAAGAAAGTATGATGCTGATTTTGTAGTTAAGTTCTTATCTTCCGAATGCTTGATAAATCACATTGAATGTCCCAATATATATATTGCTTAAAGGATCTAGGCAAAATAATATTTACTCAATAAATTTATCTAGGTCATCATTAAAGTGTCATTTGATACAATAAGAAAAGAGTAAATATGACATAGGAGACTAGCTCACACCTATGTTAGAAACATTTTTAAAAATAAGCAAAATTGGATTAGTTAGGAGATTACCCAAACTAAGAACTTTAGAAAATAAAATTTGTAATGCTATCAACAAGGAAACCAAACTAAGTCAACACATAAACTAACTAACTAAAGTCGAACTAATACTATACTTGAATTACTACATTTAGATCTATTTGATTCTCATGGAATTAAGTTAATTAATAGAAATCTATATTGTTTAGTTATAGTCAATGATTACTCTAGATATACTTGGATAAAATTCTGAAAACATAAACATAAAACCTTTGAAATATTTAAAAACTTTTGCAAACAAATAGAAAATAAAAAAGACTTAAAAATTAAAAAAAAAAGAAGTGATAATGGCAGAGAATTTAAAAACCATAGATTTACAAATCTATGTTTAGAAAATGGTTATCATCACGAATTTTCATATCCTAAAACACTCGAACAAAATGGAATTGTAGAAGAAAAAAATAGAACTTTACAAGAAGTAGCTAAGTCAATGCTAAATGAGTATAATTTATCTAACTACTTTTGGGCCGAAGCCATTAATATGGCTGGTTACATTCAAAAAGAATTATAATAAATAAATTATAAAATAAAACACCCTATGAAATCTATTTCAATAAAACACCCAACTTAACATACTTAAGAATATTTGGATATAACGTACATATTTTAAATACAAAAGACTATCTTGGAAAATTCCAATCAAAAACTTAAAAAGAAATCTTTCTAGGTTACTCATCTAATAATAGAGCTTATAGGGTTTATAACAAGTCAACACTATAAGTTGAAGAAACCACTAATGTAACATTCAACGAGAATTATGACTCTAAAGATTCTAACTTAAATCAAGAAAAATAGTTAAATTTTGGTAAAACAAATAATGAACTAAGGAAAATCAGTAAAAATACAACTTCAAATCAACAAGAAGAAGAAAGTCAAAATCAACAAAATGAAGAAAGACAAAATGAAAAGAAGTAGAACTTAACACAACAATTTTAAGAACTAACTCAAATTATCCCATTGAACAAATCTTAGGTGACCCGGATTTATGAGTTCAAACTCGATCAACCTTTAGTAAGTCAGATAGCCATAATTTTTAAAATTGAATCCAAAATTATAGATGAAGCATTGCCTGATCCTGATTGGGTGATTGTAATGCAAGAAGAGTTAGCTCAATTTGAAAGAAATCAAGTATGAGACTTAGTGCCTCCACCTAAAAATAAATTCATTATTGACACTAAATTATTTTTCTATAATAAATTAGACGATAAAGGAGAAATCATTAGAAACAAAGTTCGTCTAGTTACTAAAGGGTTTAGTCAAGTCGAAAGGTTAGATTATGATGAGACTTATGCTTCAGTGGCTAGACTAGAATCCATCCGAATGTGGCTTGCCTATGCAGCACATAAAGAATTAAGTTATACCAAATGGATGTTAATTTCGCATATTTAAACAGGCATTACAATAGACATTAATTAAAGAGAAAGTCTATGTAAGTCAACTACCTGAGTTTGAATACTTAGAATATCCAAACTATGTGTTTAGGTTGAAAAAGACATTATATGATTTAAAACAAGAACCTAGGGCCCAGTATGAAAGACTATTTAGTTATCCAAGTTCAAAAGGGTTTGAAGAAGGCCAAATTGACCCAACACTTTTTATAAAAATCCTTGAATCAAATATCTTTATAGCTCAAGTTTATTTAGATGATATAATTTTTAGATCAACCAATTCTAAATTTGTAAAAGAACTTATAATCCTAATGGAACATGAGTTTGAAATAAGTTTAGTAGGAGAATTAAATTTCTTTTTAGGTCTCCAAATAAAATAAACTAAAGAAGAGAATTATGTACACCAAAATAAATATACTAAAGAATTAATTAAAATATTTGGCATGAAAAATGCTAAAGAACTAAAAACGCCTATGATAACCAACATAATATTAGATAATGACCAAAATAAAAAACCAATAGATCTAAAGTATTATAGAAGTGTTATAGGAAGTTTATTATACTTAACTGCTAGCAGACCTAATATTTTATTTGCAGTAAGTATGCGTGTTAGATACCAAACTTGTGTTAAAAAATCTCACTTAACAAATGTTAAGGGAATTATTAGGTACCTCAAAGGAACAACCAATATAATGTAAGAATGTCGTATCCTAGGACTACCAACTTTGAGTTAGCTGGTTATTCAAACTCAGATTTTGTTGGCTGTAAGTTAGATAGAAAAAGTACAAGTGAAGATTGTCAATTATTAGGACCATCTCTAGTTAGCTGGTTTAGTAGAAAATAAAATTGTGCTGTCCTGTCAACTACAAAAGTAGAATACATAGTCATAAGTGAATATATTGCACAACTATTATGGATGACTCATACCTTAAAAGACTTTGACTTAGATTACAAAAATATTAAAATATTTATTGATAACATAAGTTCAATAAATCTAACTAAGAATCTAATACATCACTCTAGAACAAAACACATAGAAGTTAAACATCATTTTTTTAGAGATCACGTTGCAAAAGAAAACATTGAACTTAACTATGTTGAATCTAAACTTAACTTAGCTGACATATTTACTAAACCTTTACCCGAATCAGAATTTAGTGACTTAAGACGTAAATTAGGTATGTGTTTTATAGAATAAGGGTTATTACATAACTTGTGTTTTGCCCGTTTCAAAAATTTATGCTTTTTACACTTATATTTTTCAAAACTTATGTTTTTAAACTTTATATGTTTTCAAAACTTACATATTATGGATTTAGCCTAGGCTATACCATAGAATGCATGAACTTATAAATTTAGGCAGCCAACATCTCACAAGCACATTAGAATTCCTTACTTATGTATATAGACACTTAGAATAGAGTGAGATGCTTAGGACTCAGCCTAGATTTCATATGTTTATTTCAGTGCATTATTATAAATCAGAGCTTAAAATAAAAATTGATCAAGTTGAGTAATCTTAGTTGGAAATAAGTACTCAACTTGACTAACTTAGTTAAAAACTACTATCTTATGATTATCAGCTAAGAATTAAAGTTGGATATTTCAAAATAAGGACAATTTCCTATGTGTTTTATTTTTAAATACTTTTAAAAAAAAATTATACATATCATACATGCTTGGACTTTGGGATTTTAACTTTAGTTCAATAATTGCTCAATACTCTTAAATATATGAATGTTAAATTAAGGGGAGCAACATTTATTCTCATTTTCCAAATTTTCCAAAAATATTTGCAAAACTATTTTTTTTTCAAAATTATGTTGAAAATTTGCAAAATTATTTTTGAAAGTTATAAAAATATTTTTGAAAAACTCTTTTTCCTTTGAAAAGTATTTTCGACAACTTTATCCTTGAGAATTAAGTAATCTTTTCAAAAATTATTTCTCTTTTAAATATGTTTTCAAAAATTATTCTTACCTAAATATTTTGAAAAATTATTCTATGATGCAAATGTTTCAAAAATTGCTTAATATCCTTTTAAAAGATTATTTTTAAGAATTAGCATATTTTAAAATTTTTCACTTCACACTTGGCCCATCTTTGAAAAAAAATATTTTTTTATTTTATCTCAAACCCTTATTAAAAATTTATATTGTAATGATCTCATTTTGATATATATAGAGAGAAAGATAGGATTAAAAGTTAAGAAACTTTTTTATCAACTCAGAAATATTAAATTCAAGGGAGAGGGGGAGTTATTTTTTATTTTTCAAACATTTTAACCTAACTTTGAACTAGATTGTCAAACATCAAAAAGAGAAAGATTGTTGATGTAAAATACATCAAAATCAAATCTATGTTTTGATGTTGTCAAAGGTTCAAGTTAAGGTAAGTTGTGATTTGATGAATTAATCAAGTATGCAGGATGCTCAACTTGAAAAGTCCTAATAGATCAGCTGGACTTGATACTAAGCAATGAAAATCTCAACAGATCGTGAAAACTAGACAGAAAGTCTAGATGAGTCAAGTAGACTTGACATCTAACAAGATTGATTCGATAGGTCAGAGAGGACCTGATATCGAATCAGGAGGAAGCCTTGACAGATCAATCCGATGTTGAGCAATTTAAGTCCAAACAGGTCTGGAGGACCCGATGTATAACAAGTGAGTTAAGGTAAGCTCCCAGAGGGAGTGATTCTTCTGAAAAGAATGATAGTGAGGTCGTGTCCCAGACAGGACAAACCTTAGGCGTTGATCCGACTCAAGAAACCAACTAAGGTTTCAAAGTTGAGATTAAGACATTACTATATTTTCCTAACTTTATTTTACAGGATCAATATTATTTGTATACTTGTTATGCTAACTTAGTTTTGTAGCTTTTGAGTTAAGCTTTCAGTCGATCGAACTTATCAGTCGACTAATCCAGGTGAATGAGCACAGTAGAGATTCGAAATCTAGCAAAAAAGAAAAAAGAGATCAGTCGACTGATCAAGGGGATCAGTCGACTGAACGATATATTTTGGAAAGAAATGCTGGTCATGATTGGATCATTGCAGAGAAGAAAATACTAGAGATCAGTCGACTGATCAGGATTCAGTCAATTGAAAATCTTGATTCGATGGGATTGACCAGATCATATCGTAGTAAACACGAAAATAAGCGAGGATCAGTCACCTGATAAAGTATCAGTCGACTAATAGGGTTCAGTCGACTGATCGAAGGCTATATAAATAACCTCGAGGTCCAAGACTCGGTGTCAATTTTCTTCACGCTTCATCAAGTCTCTGCTACTATTATTTGTGCAAGATCTTCTACTACAACACCACAAAGCACATCGATAACCTACGCTTGATCTACACTCTATACGTTATCGGTATATTATTTTATATTGTTGCATATATCCTCATATTATGTACGAGTTTGTTTTTTCTTCGAAAGATTTCGGAGAGAAGAACTATAGTGGATTGCTTATCGAAAATGGTTAAAGATCGCGGGCCTTGGAGTAATAGTTACTGGACTATGAGCCAAGTAAAATCGATCGTGTTCTTATTCTTATTTTCTGCTGCTACTATATTTTGATTCGATTTTACGAAACGAAACGAAAAGAAAAGATTTTAAAGTAAACGAGATTACTCTCTCTCTCGTCTATTTCGATCTTATAAGATGAGCCTTCACGAGTACTTTTTAATTTATCTTGATGATTAATAAAAAACTTTTTTGAGACTATATCGATCATCTTTAATATTAGTCAGTTAAAAAATTAGATATTTAGATTTTAAAAAAAAATGATGAGGTAATTATAAAATAATTAAGACAAAAATCTACATATTTTTATTCTGGTCATCACATGCGTAAAGATTAAAGATTTAATAGCAATAGCTAGTAATAAAGAAAGGCCAGTCTGTGGCATTCATCTTCCATGCATGGGTCGAATAATGAAGCCCACGCGAGAGACAATTTGGTTTTTTTATGTTTTTGGTTTTTGAAAGTAGTTGAAAATAGTTTTTTTTTCGATTTTTTACCGATAGGTAAGATTTCGAAATTACTAAATCACGTAATTGATATTTGAGGGTATTTTTAGAATCAGGAGAACTAGATGAATATATAAAAATTAATTTCGTATCATTTCAAATTTTTTAAATCCATCAATCCATTTTAAAATTTAAAATCTTTACCCTTAAATTTTAATATAATAATTTTCAAGACTTAAAATTTAAGTTTGAAGATTTTAAATTTTAAAATTTAAGATTTATCTATGTAAAAATTATTTAGTAATTTTTATAATAATAGCATTGAAAATAAGCAAAATCCGGGAGGCCATTTGACCTTTGTAATTTATTAATATTACTGAATTAAAGATTGCTGATATAAATTATAGGCATCGGAGTGGACCACTGAGACAAGAAGGCAAAAGGCATGGCTTTTCTTTTCCAAGGGACAAGAAGACAGTGGAAAGCCAAGCAGAAAAGGACCCTTGAACTGCGATTGATGAATGAATGAATGAACGAATGGATGAAAGAATGCAGCAAAAAGAGGCAGAAGGAAGAAAAAGAAGAAGAAAAATTGCAAGTAAACAAGTTGGCACTGCATAGCTTTGCTTTTACCTTATGATTCCTGGCTCATCATCTCTTCTTGATAGGGAAGCCTTCTTGCTGTTGGCTGCCTACGCCAGGGCCCCAAATGAGTTCAGATACTGCAGTTCATTGCGTCGTTCAAAGATTGGTTAATCATATTCATATGCACAAGTGAAAAATAACAAGGAATGATTTGAGAAAGAGTTTCCATGCCATCTGAATAAACTGATGGTGTTTTGGAGGTGCAGTTAGAGACTGAAATGATTTAACTTTTGACTCCTGTCATTGACTTCATGATCAGTATGCACTTTGGTATTCGACTTTAAACAGCCTCTTTATCCAGGCATCAGGTGTTGCAGTCGAGACATACTAAATTTGCTCATGCACTCATTGATCTCTTAAGGCAACAGCAACCCTAATTGGAATAATTCCAAGTGTTACTGTGCCATCAACAATTCAGCACTGTGCTGCCTTTTCTTTTAGCCATTAGGAGTTCAGGCTTTAATCTGCTACCTTGATTTTTAAGCTTCCTGCCTGTTTATGAAAGCTTTTAGCCTTTTTCAATTTTTTCCTTTGCCTTTAATTCAAAAGCTACATATCACCTCAAAATAATAGTTAATAATAATAATAACAAAGAGAAAAATCCAATCTCGAGAATTTCTCTTGTTTTTCATGCAGGAATAATTAAATGACGGATGATCTTTTAGTTGAAAACTTGAAACTCAAGGTAGAAAAGATTGCCCAAAGATTAAAAGTCCATCAGTTGATAGTTACTTCATTAGAAGAAGAGTATGTTTATGCAAGAGGAGAACAGTTATGGATTTGATACGAGAGATCTCCATGCTGATCTTTGTCTTAAGGTACCTTTCCTTCATGCAATAAGTTACAATGATGGAAAAAAAGATATGGAGAGGAATCATTAGTTGGTAAATCAAGGTCAACAACTAATCCTCTGCTTCTTGTGTTGCAGGGAAAAGAAAATTAAGGGAGAATTAAACCTTTGTCAGTGTGAATCATGCAACTAATCATGGCTCGGAATGACTTGGTCCATATGGATTGCCATTTCATGTTCAAGATTCCAATGCTAATCATGTGTCCTTAGAACTTGTGGCAGATTTTCAATATTAATCATGTTGGTTTGGAAGAGTATGCAGTTGAGCATAGAATAACATATCCGAACATGTTCTAGATACAAAGTATTTGACAACATTTGCATGTGCACTTTTATCTACAATGTCTTTTGATAAATCTCATTAATACATTCATGATATGGTAGACTAATCATGCAACTTAGCAATGGAACAAGAATCCCTAAACATTAATAATATATATGTATATAATGGCTTGCCATTGTTTTTATGTAGTTCCTTGCTTTTGTTTACTTCAAAGAGGAGCCACCATGATGTTTCCTTCTCCAAGGAGGAACACACATAAATCTCAATCTTCGCGTAGCACATAAGTTCTTCAAGCCTACATCTAAGAATTCTTCACAAATGCCCTTGCAAATATTAGGATCATGGAGCACTAGAACTTAGCACCTATGTTAGTATTAGATCATTTTGTTTAATTCTCACATATTTCTTCTCATATAATGTGGAAAAACAACAACAATAATAATAATAATAATAAATTTTTTAAAACAATTTTATGGTTCATCTTTCCCTGTCACAGACCTAAGATTTCCTGATGCCTACAGTAATTGTTCAAGTAAAATCACACAAACATAACTTTCATCTTCATAAGCAGCAAATTGACAGGGACTGCAATGGACCATCATTAAGTGTAAGCTGCTGCTCTCTCCCTCATCATTGTAATTACTGATAGATTGTGCCAATTGTGATAGTCTAAACTAGTAAAACACATGGATACATGTATAGAAATAAGCAGAGTAAATGCATGGATGAGAAATTTGTAGCTGAAGCAAGTTCTAGTTTTTGCAAAAGTCATATAATCATCTAGAATTTAACTATAACAACTCAGTGTCAGGTCAACTCCAACGTGCTCAGCTTTCATGAGAACAAAATGAAATGCTCTCTGTTGAAAAATCCTTCAAGAAATCTCATCGAAAGCTAGCGAATTATTTTGACTATATTATCAATATTGTGCCATGTTTTTCTGTCTTTCACAGCCTTTACCCCTAGTGAAAGTGTCATTACCCAACTACCCAAAAGAAGCTTGCATCTTTCAGGCTCAAGCTTCTCAACAGTTGTTTGCCTTTTTGATTTTTTTCTTCTTCTTCTTTTTAATTAAATGACTCTGTTCCTACCACTTGGAGGGTATCTTAAATCTCAATCTATAACAATGGAAGGACAAGAGGGACTTGCTTAAGACCCACTTGATCGCTTCACCTTCCTCTTCTTCTTACTCCAAACTGAGTTTGTTCTTTGCTCTCCAATCTCCTTGTGACTTGAACCTTAAGCATATTGAAAAATTCTTAATAAATTCAGCTGCTAAATCTTGATAAATCCTCTCCACATCCAACAACCCTTCATCCTCAAGCACACAAGTGGAGGAATGGGACGGCATTCTTGCTGTCTCAAGCAGAAGCTGAGGAAAGGCTTGTGGTCTCCTGAAGAGGATGAGAAGCTCTACAACCACATCATCAGATATGGAATTGGCTGCTGGAGCACTGTGCCTAAATTAGCAGGTATGCATTCTTCAACTCTTGCTCTCTTTTTTCTTCTTTCCTTTCCTTTTTCTTCCATCTGGGCATTAAAGTCATTCGATTTTTCACGCAGGGCTGCAGCGGTGTGGCAAAAGTTGCAGGCTAAGGTGGATCAACTACCTCCGGCCTGATCTTAAAAGAGGCAACTTCTCACAGCAAGAAGAGGACTTGATCATAAACCTGCATGAAATTATGGGAAACAGGTTAAGGAGTTTCTGCAATGCAGCAAACTTAATCATTCTAGTGTCAAACTTCTTTCTCATGCTGAATTCAGATGCAGGTGGTCACAAATTGCATTGCAGTTGCCAGGGCGAACTGATAATGAGATCAAGAATTTCTGGAACTCGAGCCTGAAGAAGAAGCTCCGGCAGAGGGGAATCGACCCGAGTACCCACAAGCCCTTGAGTGATGTAGAAGCAAAAGGGGAGACTACCAGAGCTCTTTACTCCAATGCCAACAAAGGTGATGCTGCCGTCGAGCAGTTGCCATTCATGCCTGGCTTCGATCCCTTCCCGTTGCTCGAATTCCATTCTTGTTTGGACTCAATCGAAGATGTCAATGTCAATATCTACCCGCAATTCCAGCAAAACATGGTCGAACCAATAGGGCAGAGTGAGTGCTTGGCCAATCCAGGGTTATGTGGCTATAGCAGGAACATCTTGGATGGTTCAGATAATTTCGGATATGGAGAAAGCTCAAGTAACAGCAGCAACAACTGGAACTGCAACATCAACCTATCAGATGAAGCCCTGAATTGGGCATCTGAGAGCAAGGTTAATGAGGTGGAAGCTCATGAACACAAGTTCAACAACCCTTGGCAAGAAGCTTGCTTCAATGTGTCTCGAGGATCAGTGGCCAGTACTGAATTCAATCTTGATTTGTTCTAGAGTTCCTGTTTTTATTCAGATTGGAAAAAGGAAAACACTGTGGTTTTTTAGGATGTCCTTGTGGATGGTTTGTGTCTAATTACAATTTTCTTTTGCTTTGTTTTTGGTCTACGATATGAATGCAACTGATGAATAATAAGATTGTTAATTGCTCATCAATTCCATAACAAGATAACATTTTTGATTTTCAATTGCTCTTCACGGAGTAGAAAGGTTTGAAGCCATCATTTCCCACTACAAAAATGGCCTGTTGCTGTAATGTAGTTATTAATTGCACGTCTACATGCATGAAACTAACTTAATTTGGACCTCGTGCATGGCTCATGGCTGTGAAACTGAAGTGTAAATCTTTAGTGAAACTGCAGAACCATCACTGAAACTGCATGCATGATCAATTAACAGTGCCACAATGAATCAGACCAAACTGAATCGCTTAAACAGTGGCAAAGCATCATAGATCAATCTTATTGATTTCTTCAGCTACAATTCACTCAACAAAGATCAAACGACAACAAGAACAAAATAGAAAACTCACAGACGTAAACGAGGAACACAAACAAATCACCACCACGAACGATGCAATTGATGCGACCATATATCCGTTTCAACTGCTGACGATTAATTAATCTTCCTGCAATTGTATCTGATCTCCCCCTTGCTCCCTGTCAGCGGCGTGATGTTCCCCATCTTCACGATCGACTTCACGAACTGCGCGAAGAATGCTCCGGTGTCGGCCGCGTACAGCTCCACCAGCCGCCTCGTCTCCGGGTTTCCGGTGAACAGGATCTCGTCGGAGCTGAGCAGCCCCTTCCCCACCAACAAGTTCTTGAAGTAGTAGTTGTCGAACCGGGCGGGGCTCACGAAGTCCGTCGGGAAGAGGTTCTGGTCGCCGCCGGAGCGCGGGCAGCCAGCTCGCAGCCGGGCGGCGTAACCGCCATCGAGGGTGAAGTCCGGCAGCCCGTTGCCGGTCTGGTTGTACAGCCTCTGCCTGAAGCTGGTGCACCGCGAGAACCCAATCGTGTGACTACCTGAAAAACCATAACAAAAACGATTAATAACACGATAAAATTATTTAAAAATCAAATTTTGGATACCTAACAGGGTGACAAGGTCAACGATGTCGAGCCCCTGGAGCTTGAACTTGGTGATGATGGTGGGAAGAGTATTGTTGGGAGCTGGAATGTTGCGGTTGGAACCCTGAATGCTTGCTCCCAGTGAGTCCCTCCGACCAAGGGGGACCTCCCAGAACGGTCCACCAGCCTCCACAATCATATCAATCCACGAAAATTAGTAATTAAACATCGTGATATCTCTGAATGCATTCATTGTTGCAGTTTACATGAGTACAGCATGTACCAGGACAGTAGAGTCCCTGGCAGCGAGGGTTAAAATGTCAGCGCAGGAGACAGTACGAGGGCATTCCTTCTCCAGCGCCGACTTGATCTCGTCGATCACCTCGAACCCCCGTATGGAGTTCCGGTTGGGGATGGAGCCCTTCTCGCTCACGATGCCCTGGCTGTTATCCAGCAGAATCGACGCGTCGCATCCCTGCAAATCAAATTATAACAGCGCAGTTGATTATGCGGCGGTGCATGCACGACGAGGGGGAGTTGGGGGAATGAACGTACGGACCTTGACGAAGCAGTCGTGGAAGTGGAGGCGAAGCAGAGAAGCAGCCATCCGCGCTTCCTTCGCGACGGCTTTCGCGACGACGGACTGGACGATCTGGTGAGCTTTGGGGCAGGAGTGGTCGTAGAACTGGGGATACAGGAACGGAGCGCCGTAAGGGAAGGCGAGGCAAAGCGGGGACAGAGCAAGGGGGAGGAGCAACACGAGGAAGTTGATTGAATAAACAGCCATGTCTGTTTTTGGCGTTGATGGGTAGGAGGAACAAACTTGCTTGGGGTACTTATAGATCGACGAGTGACAATGGCAGCATGGTGTGCTTAGCTTCTTCCATTTGAGGAACAAGTGCAACAGACAGTAGACAATTTGAGTCCCAATCTAAAGTGTAAATGATAGGAACAGTTGTCAAGCACATTAATTGCAAAGAATGTAAATGATTGGAACAGCTCTCTGGCACATTGCCGACCTCCAAAAAAATATACATTCATCTGATAATTTACCTCAGAACTTGGAGTATGCAGGGGGGTGGGAGCAGATGAACTCATACCAACCTCATTGACCAAAACACCTTTTGGCGTGCTGCTCCAGATGTCTCATGCGTTTGACTCTATTGTTATCTTCTCATTTTGGACTAACAAATTCACTAACTCGCATAATTAGTCTCAACATATATATATATATAGAGTAAAAATAAGGTCGTAAACAAAGGCTTAATCAGAGTACATAAACAATGATGATGAATTTGGCATCATTGATCATCATTCAGTAGACAGACTTTTCATAATAAATTGTTTTCGTGAAATAGATGTGTTCATGGATGCATAGTAGACTAGGAGTAGTTGAGGTGGATATGGACACAAACCTGCTTCTGACTGTGTGGCTCGACGAGGAATTGGCCACATACAAGGATTGCTGCTTCTTTTTCACTTGTGTTCATTTGTTTGGTTCTTTGATCAAATATTCTGCGATGACTCATGCAGCCAGTGCCGGTCAATAGTATATGTTATCAGTTATCAGAATGTTCGACATCAATTGCTAGGTCATTGAATATTTGGATGACACATTGAGGCCGAAGAATGATGAGAGCTACATGACAAGGAAGGGATGAACAACTCTCGAGCAGATTGCGACTGACTATTTTGTACCAGTTGTGATTGGGCAAAAGCTGCCTTGCCATGTGATCGACATTATGGCCATTGGTGCGCTTGATGATGGAGGAAAGAATTAATTATACAGAAATTGAGAATACTTCTCTTTTTTCCATTTTTTTTTTCACTTCTTTTTCTTTATTTCTTTGGTGATTGTTTTTTGGCACGTGATTTGCTTTCCCAAATTGCTTTGTTTTTATTTATTGTTATTATTATTATATTATACTAAAAAAAATAAAGTGGAGAGTGGAAGTCCATTTGAGGCCTCAAAATGAGAATAGTTGGGCCTCTGTGCTTTAGATCGGCCCAGCTTATGTCTAATGTTAATTCGCCACTTCGTCCCTTTCGCTTTCTCCTAACCGCTCCGCCTCCGCCTCCGCCGCCGTTCGGGCCACGTTCCAATGGAGCGCTCGCGATGCTCTCTCCTTCTTCGCCCGCGTCCATCGTCGCAGCTCAGCTCTGAACCACTTTTCCTTCACCTTACTCCCTGAGCTTGCCTCCACCACGTCGCCGAGGGTTGGCAGATCCTTGCCGTTGTCTGGCGCGGTTTCATCTTCGATCGTCCTCAGGTACCGAAGCTGTGGCATACTCTATTCAGTCACCAAGGTATTGCGAGATTGTTACACGACATTGAAACTCCTTGTTAATGTTTGCGATTGGGAAATAACCATCAATGATCGAGTCCACTTTCTCAATGATTCTCGTTCGTGACTAATTCATTATGCATCTGTATTCATTCAAAGAAAAAATGAGAATTATCTCTCACAGTGTTCATTAATTCGAAAAGGAAAATTGATGCCTGAATACAATCTGCCTAGGAAGAAGAATCACAGAAGTGAATTCTCGCCGGTAAATTACTCCAGAGCATGGTGCATTCAATTTGGCTTGCATATTCGATCCTTGCAATTCGAAGATAAGAGCATCACTGGATAAGTTGGTGGTTTTTTCTCTCTAATCATATCCAATTTTTTTTGTGCAGTAAACTAAATACAAACAGAGTTCCAATCTAGAACATACCATGCAAATCTTAGCTATATACGGAAAATAACTCTGATAAATCACTCTGCTAAAGCCATGATTGCGCATTTTTCTACCTTATAAATGTTTAGAAGCGCCAAAGCTGCCCATAAATAAGATTGTTTTTATTTTTAAAATCTTTCCTCTATTCAGAAAACATTTTCAAAAAATTGCTGGTTATGCTTTTTCATTGCCTTTAGTATGTTGTCAGATGGTCCCTAACTATTTCTTTACATGCTTTCTGATCTTATTTAAAAAAGCACGACAGAGGATTTCTTCATCCCAGAACACTTGGATGGAGGTAGATTCTTTCTATCTTATATAATACCAGTTTACCCACGTTTTCCTCTTTTATTTTAAAGCTATTTTTTAAGCTAAGAGTGATCAAGAAGAACAATTAAAAAAAGATCGCAATTCACTTCATCTAATGGTTGAAATGGTCCATAGGAGGGTAACACCTTTTCCAATATTTTCTAACCTTGTGGACATGCATCAGCTTATGTCATCTTTGCTATTCCTTGTCTTAGAAAAGGTACAAATCGGAGATGGTTAAACATAGGTGCATGATGACGGATATAATGCTTCTCAGTTAGAATATATTATAGCATATAAAAGCAGGCAGGATTTAAAGCGTTTGTTTGATGCATAGCATACTGATGAAAACATGTTGAAAATCATCAAAAAGATTTCCATGAGCGACAACGCAAAATAGAATACATATCATTTTAACTACATTTATTGAACTGAAATAATGCATCCTTGGTGCTTGCATTCTCATGCTTGCTTGGAGTAGAATACAAACTGAGGGATGTCTAATTTAATTGTAATTCTGTCATGGTCCTCCTAGTAAGATACACTTTAATGCTTGTATAACAGGGAAATAGGATTGTAAGAAACTTTATTTACTCTGTTTGGTTGACTACTATATTTGCAGTTAAAAAGGGAGATGTCTGCAGTTGACCAGATAGGAGATACACGTAAAGAATGATCTAACATGAGGTACATGTGTTGAATTCAAGAGAAGAAATCCTTTTTTTTTTCACTAGTCATTCTCAAATCGTTAGTTTTATATACTTCAATTCCAACTGCATAGCTTGCCCTAACTTCATGCAATAACAAACAGGAGAAAATGATTGGATGGTAGAAAACAATGGAGTGATTTAAGCATTCATTTTGTTCCTTTGTTGGAAAACATTTAGGGGTGTCAAAGAAATTGGATTGAGGTTATCATATTTTACCATTTAAAAAACGTTGATCTTTTTTTTTTTTGGCTACTGATAAGTTTTAGTACAGGGAACTAAATTAGAGTCAATTATTGATCCTTGAACAAAAAAATGTGGTCCTATGCATGCAGATCTGGGTCCTATTGGACATTATTAAGGCGTGCACTATTCTCACATTCTGGCTGGCTTATTTGATTAGATGCATGAAACAAGAACAAAATAAAAAGAAACCCACGTGCTTGTCATTAAAATTAAATGTATGATATATATTTTCAATAGTAGCAATAAAGAAATGAGAACTCTTAGTTAAAATGAATAAATTTGAAAATCTTGTAATAATTTCAGATATTTTTGGACTTAGTTTTCAACAGGGAGATATCAATGAAAGTATGACTAAAAGGAGAATATTATAATATTGTGATATGCCCTGCCTATGGTTTGAAGTATAGGGCGATAATCTGAATATTAATATCTGAATATCTTACATAGAAATCAATAAAAGGATAAAATTATTCGGGGGTAAGAATTAAATCTTTTAATAATAAATTAAATATTTAAAATTTGAAATTTAACTGTAGTATATTATGATTTTTTTTTTAATTAATAGCAGATTCGAGAATATTGGTTGTCAGAATAAATCTCCATACATATTTTTTCGATTTATTTTGATAATCGATGAAAAATTTTCGTAGGATTTGATCGGATCGATCATCTTAAAATTAGTCGGGTTGAATGTTTAGATACATGATGTAACTAAAAATAAAAAAAAAATAAAGAAATAAAATTATTTTTGTCTTGAAATAATAAATCAACGATTATATTTTTTAAATGATTAATTAAATATTTAAAGTCGAATTTTAACGGTGAAATACTATTAAATTTTTTTTAGTGGGATAATAATTCTACTAACTGTTTACATAGAATACAATTATTATAGTTGTTCCGAAATAGTTGAGACCTATTCAAGCAAGTGATAAAATTCGCAGTTGTCCCTAAATAATCGAGACTGATGATGATGAAGATGTTCATTTGCCCGTGCTGGCCAACAAGATCAAAAGGCATTCAGCAGCAATCATACAACTAGCCATATTTAAGATAACTTATTGATTGAGATGCCTATTCTCTTTCGTACAACAGTCGGTTCATACAAACATGAAGACTTCCAATCTAACTATTCTAGTCATACAACTAGCTATATTTGCTTATTCTCTTTCGTACAACAATCGGTTCATATAAACTTGAAGACTCGCTCATACAGTCATCATCAATCTAATTATTCTAGTCATACAACTAGCTATATTTATGATAACTTATTGATTGATATGCCTATTCTCTTTTTGTTAGTGAAAGATAATTATATTTATTTTAAATATTTCTTAATAATTCATCTTAAAATAATATGAAGAGAGATAAATAATAAAATTAATTTATAATCAATCATTAAATAATTAAAGATTGAAAAAAAATTAATATGTGTTTATTGAAAATTAATTCGGGTGTAATGCTAAATATGTAAGAGTTCGCGTTGTAGGATCTCGACTGTAAAATCTGACGAACAACAGAGACGTATTATAATGGATGTGAGTTTTTGAATTTAGTTTTGCTGCTTTAATTTTCCTCATCATTGAAGAACTCCGCCCATGACGAACTAGTTATGGTCGGTCTCAAATCCGGATAAAGGAGGAGGGTTGTGTTAGGTTGTCAGCCAGCGTTAAACTATGACAAATTTTAATGAATAGATCAATTAAATTATTGTGCTAATGTTAAGATGTTCTCCGTAAGAAACGCGTTACATGGTCCGACTGTAACGTCTCGGCAAGGACCGCTACATCTCTATGAAAACTCGAGTATAGTGCTAAATATGCAAGAGTTCGCGTTGCAGGGTCCGACGTCTCGGCAAGGACCGCTACATATCCATGAGAACTCGGGTATAGTACTAAATAGACAAGAGTTCTCACACCATAGGTTAGATAAAAATAAATATTATAAGAAAACTAATAGTCTAAGATTTGGAACATGGAATATAGGAACCTTCACTGGTAAATCAATGGAGATAGTATATGCGATGATTAGGAGAAGAATTAGTATTTTGTGTGTACAAGAAACAAAATGAGTAGGCGAGAAGGCAAAGATGATAGAGAACTCGGGTTTTAAGTTATGGTACACAGAAAAGAGTAAAACAAGAAATAGAGTGGATATTGTTATAGATAGTTCGTTAAAAGATGAAGTTGTAGGAGTAGTTAGAAAATGAGATAGAATTATAGCTCTCAAGATAATAGTGGCGAAAGAAACTGTGAACATAATTAGTGTATATGCACCTCAAGTAGGATTAGATGAAGCTATCAAATTAAAGTTTTGGGACGACCTAGATGAAGTATTACAAAACATTCCGCTAAATGAAATGATTTTTATAGGAGGCGATTTAAATAGGCATGTCAGAGTGAAAAATAAGGAATATGAGATAGTACATGGAGGTTATGGATTTAGAACGGGAACTGAAGAAGGGAAAACTATATTGGATTTTGCGATAGCATATGACCTTATATTAGTTAATACATATTTTAAGAAAAAAAAGAACACGTGGTCACGTTTAAAAGCGGAAATAATAAATCACAAATTGACTTTATTATGGTTAGGAAGAAGGATAGAAAGATTGTAAAGATTGTAAAGTCATCCGAGAAAACTTAACTACCCAACATAAATTAGTAGTGTTGGATACACGCTTCAAACATAGTATCAATAAGAAAATATATACGACTCCTAGAATTAAGTGGTGGAAGTTAAAAGATGGGAAGCAAAGCATATTTAAGGAGAAGGTAGGAGGAGTACAAGCATTAAGGGAAATATATAGTGACCCCAATACGACATGAGATAAGATGGTATTAAAGTTGAAAATAATAGCTAAGAGTGTACTTGGTGAGTCAAAGGGGCATGCACCACCAAGTAAGAAATCTTAGTGGTGGAATGAGAAAGTACAGGAAAAAGTGAAGGAAAAATGAACAGCTTATAAGGAATTATATATCTGTAAGAATGAGGAAAACTTAAAAAAATATATACATTAGCCAAAAAAGAGGCTAAGAAAGTAGTGAATGAAGTAAAGAATGAAACTTTTGAACAATTATATCGAAAATTGAATATAAAAGAAAGGGGAAAATATATTTATAGAATAGCTAAAGCGACAGAAAGGAAAACAAGAGATCTTACCCAAATAAAATATATTAAAGATGAATGTAATAGGATACTAATTATAAATGATGAAGAAATAAAAGAGCAGTGAAATTGATATTTTCATCAACTTTTTAATGAATGCTTAGGTGACCAACTTAACTTAGGTAATTTAAGTAAGTCAAATGAGTATAGAAATTTAAATTTTTATCGTAGAATTCAAATTTCAGAAGTAGAACAAACTTTAAATGGGATGC
>JBBUKS010000117.1:10318680-10332017 GCA_038050645.1 Hedychium gardnerianum
AATATCAAGCACTGAAAGGTCTACAAAGACTCACACTCAATCTTATCTTCTTTGTATTCAGCATCCTCAATTGCTGTTAAGAATAGTAAAGCTTTGTCTGGTAAGATAACGCCATCGTTGATCTGGAAGAAGAATGAACTAAGAAACATAAAACTGGTGTTTTGCCTGTATTAGCCTTGTAAGTGAGCGAGCCTAGTAACAACACATCTTTGTTAAACACCACAAAACAACAAAAATTTAAACACTTCCAAGACAAAAGAAAAGGCAACGATGCAGGAATTTAATTAATTTATATGGATACTTGAGCAATTGGTGCAATCAGAGCGCCTTTGTTTAGTGGGTTCAGTGGAGAGTTTGCTGGACTTATGGGAATGTCTACGTAAGGCATCTTTTGTACCATCCTTGGTATTCTATTTCGATCATAAGGGGTTATTCTACTTTGGATTTATCCTCTCTTCTCTCTTGTCCAGTTTTCCTTCTCCTCACCTCTATCCTATTGTAGCAATTCTGCCACCCACTATTACCAAAGATTGTACATCTTTTCAAATTATTGGATGAAGATATTGATCCTAAACAAACATCTGTATAGCAATGAAGGTGCTCTTATAATGTTTTTCTCATTAAAATTCATAATACATGTCATTTATCTCCTGCAATTCATAAGCTTTACCAAATAATATCTGCTTGAATGATTGGAGTAAGATATTACATTTTGTGGTAGTTCAATATATATAGAACATATCATATTTAGTCCATATAACAGGTACCACTACCTAACGTTGGCCAATCCTCAGTCTATCCCATCTTAGTTTTTATTTCATAAATTACTCAATCTAAAAATATTTTTTTAATTTTATACATTTTCTTTTTCATTTTTTAATCTAACATGGCATGACTTAATGTGGTCAAACTATCTAAATAGTCTTTACAAACTAAGTATATATTATCTTTCAGATATTATGATTTTAATTCTTTTATAAAATATTGATGATGTTATATAATCTCACCACCACCCCAAGCATTCAAAACTATTGAGCTGAGTTGAATAAAACATATTGGTACAGAAGATGGTTTTTGGTTCAAAAAATTGTTTCCAGATCTTCAAAAGAATGGTTTTTTTAAAAAAAAACTATTTTTTGGCCTAATGGATGTTAAGCTACCAAACACTAAAAATACATGCATCACTTTTGTGCCCTAGACTTATTTTTATTTATTATTTGATTAATTCAGAGATTATTTTTTGTATGACTGATTTGTGATTTATAAGCTGTGTGTTATGTTTTGAATTCAATTTTTAATATTTGAGTTAATATATAAATGCTCCCTTGAATCTTGACTATTTGCTGGGCTTTATTATTAAGTGGGTTTTGGTTTTAATTGGATGGAGGTTTGATTCAATTTTGGTGATTGAATGAAATTTCTCTCAAGTCAAATAGAGAGAAGGGTTATTTCAATTAAGAGATTTGCTTTTATGATTAATGTATAGAGAGTAAGGGTAAGGTTCAATGTGGATCTTGAGATTTATTGCATTATCTTTTTTATATATTTAGTTCATTATTTTTGCATTTTAATGTACATTGAATTTATGAGACATTGTGTTATGGTAAAAGCTAAAGGATGTGCTTCTTATTAGCTAATAATGGTTACTATTTAGTAAGCAAGTGTTCTATTGGGTTGTTCCTTTCAAATATTAATGAATATTCAATTTAGATATTTGAGTATCTATTCTTTGTGGTTCTTCTGTTTAAGAAATTAAAAAAAGAAAGAGAGAACTCAAAGAACAGTTTAGGATTTAAGGTTTAGGGTTTAACGATCATTTTCCCATTACACGATAGCTCATTTCACAGATATGATAGGATTTCCAACTATTTATGTAGTTAATTCATTCTATTTGCATGTCATTAATGCCCCCATAAACTTTCACAAGTGGTGTACTGGATCAGAAAAGAAGAGAAGGTATTTCAGAAAATGACTTACTGCATTTACGTGCTTTGCCCCTGCTATAGCACAAAACAGAGACAAAATTCCTGTTCCTTCACCCACATCAAGGACAACCTTGTTCTTGAATAGAAATGTATTCTGATAAATAACATTCTGATATGTTTTTGTCCTAACAACATCCTTTAACATTTCCTGCCGGACAAGAAAGTTAAGGGAACCCAGTGCATCAAAACAAAACAAAAAAAAGAGATAAATGATTTCAAAAGAGCTTAAAAGAAAGCAAAAGGAAATAACAACAGACAATCAAAAGAGATGAAAATCCTACTATCATCAATGATGCCCAGAAATTTATATCAGTATAAATCAACTAAACAAATATACTAACCATTTAAGCATATAACAGCAGACTGAGTATGCTTCTATGACGCAGACCAAGAAGCTCATGTCAAACAGATGCATCCCTTACAAAATTTAGTTTAGGCTACTAAATATCCCAAAGAAATAACAGAACTTTTTTGACAGCAGTAGCTCTTAAATGTGCATAAACAATATAAAAAAACAGTTGAGTGCTTCTGAGTACAACTTATACAAAATAGACGTTCACTAAAATATTTGGCAAATCTTATAAAACACAGGTAGATCAAAACTTATTGAGGCTCTATCCTATACATTTAATCTTGCGTTTCTCAAATGTGCTACATACCTTGACTGCTTGTCATCTCTAATAAGATCTATTAGCTTGTAATAACCTCTCTACTCATGATAAGATCGTTATGATCTCCAAACCAGTCAAATAATATTCAGATACTAGCAAATCACTAAAACTGGAGGTTGATGTCTATTGTCAGAAAAAAAATTTGAGGAAAAAAGTTGCAGAGAATCATAACAAGAGAAAGCAGAAAATATCGATGAGTATTATTGTCTCTCTTTTATTTTATCAGAAACAAACAAAGAAACTGTTTACCTGTATAAATATAAGATAAATTTCAAAAAATAAAAAATATTAAGAATTTCACTAAATAGAAACATTACACCACCACATACATGATGGCAACCAGTAGTAGCTCATGCATAACACCTAGACTGTATTTGTTCTGGCTTCCCCAGTCACCCTAAAAAGTAAATATGAATGGACTGTTGGAGAACGGTTAAAAATTTTCATTTTGATTTATAAATAACTCTTTTGATGTAAATATTTTAAAATAATAATTCAAATGATCTTCTAAGGTTTTAGAGTCGTTCAGAGAATTGCAAGGGTATTTTGAGAATGAGTCACCCCCTTTGGTAAATTTGGAAAACTATGATACATGGTTTGGTAATTATCAAAATTTAAGTCCATCTTTTGATACAACGTCGAGGTTATACAGTAGGATTAGTTTTTTTTTTTAAAAAAAAATGTGATAGATTCGTTAAAAGTCATAAAGTATATTAAAAAAAATAGCAATTAACCCATAATAAAAAATAAGGGGAAAAAACTCTTTTTTCAGCATTTGGCCTTAATATTTACAGCAAGAAGCTAATACATGAATTAAAATTGAGGTAGGGGAGAATTAAAATTAGGATTTTTGACTTTGGAATCGGAGGTGTATGCTTCTCGCTCGAGCTCGCGGGCTTGAACTCTCTGAGTCAGGACGAGATTTACTACCATGGACCTGTCCTTCAACTAACCTTGGTCTTAAAATATCCTTTTTAAAATATATTAATAAATTTGTTATCTTCGAATTTTTTTAAAAAATATATTGATAAATTTGTTCAACCCATTTAGAATATTTATCCCGTATTTAGTGATGCGACGGATCTTGACGATTCCTATATAGAATCCAATGTTAATATTTGTTCACGCAGAAATCAAAGTCCATAATAAATCATCTATAGTCAATTAATAGTAAGAGATTATAAAATTGGTCGGATATCTCTAATCTCAAGGTTTAATTTTTTTATATCTAATTGAATATCTTTCATTTCAAAGCTTGACTCCCTTATATTCAATCAATCGGATATTTTTGATCTCATGACTTAGCTTCCTTACATACAATCGATCGGATATTTTTGATCCCAGAACTTGGCTCCCTTACATTCAGCCGATCACATATCTCCGATCTCAGGGCTTGATTTCTTTACATACAGCCGATCGGATATCTCTGATCCTTGAGCTTGGCTCCCTTACATATAACCGATCGGATATCCCTAACCCTAAAGTTTGGCTCTCTTACATTCAGCCAATCAAATATCTTGGATTCAGGGTCTTGTTCCCTTACTTCTATTATTTTCTTATTAAGATCAATAAAATTTAAATCTTCAAAAGTCATTATTAGTTTATTCCAGAATTAATATAAAAAAAATAAATCAGGGAGACTAATTTATTAGTTTGGATAATAATCAGTGTATAGGAGAGGACATAAATCTGACTACTAACCAGAATTTGACTATCAGACCTCATAATAACAATACCTTATGTATTAATCATCAATCCATTCCGTGAGAACATTTTTTATAAGTCCTGGTGATAAAAAGGTGAAACGCTCGCCTCTAGCGACCTCGCCAGTCCGTCCCAGGACCAACACGGAGGAGATAAATCACGAGGACTAATCTAGCTAGCTCGAACAATAACCAGTGTATGGGAGAGAACAAAAACCTGATTATTAACTAGGATTTGATTCTCAGATCTCATGATGATAATATTTCATATATTAATTATTAATCCATTTTGTGGGGACGATCCTTTTATAGGTCCTGAAGCTATAAGACGAGGATCAATAGATTTTTTTTTTGAAAGATTAAGCAATATATTAATAAGACATAACATTAACATTATGTTGTCAAGAATGAAATAGTAAATTATAGTAATAATAAATTTTTATTTTATTATATTTTATTTATATTTAAATAAATTTTATCATTATTAATATAAAAAAATTAATTAATGTGTGTTCTAAAATTAGTAGAGATCAGGAGATCTTATGGTGTTGTGGGGTTTTAGCCTTCTTTTATTTATAATAGTCTTTTATTTCAATAAATTTGAGTGTCATCTAGTCCCTTATAAATTTGAGAGGTTAAGCAACACATTGAAACGACAATAAGACAGAACATTATGCCAAAGGAAGAAAACAATATGCTATGCTGTTAAGAATGAAATAGTAAACTATAGTAATAATAAGTCTTTATTTTATTAGATAGGATCGACATGAGATCATATTTATATTTAAATAAATTTTATATATATAAAAAAAATTAAAATACCAAATACCAATTTACATATGTGATTGAATACATCTTTTAGGTGCTCAGGAACACTTCACCGTGTGAACAATTATGATGATTAAGGATGAATATTAGAAGTCAATTTTTAAATAGGTATGAGTTATGATTTGGATTTAGCGAATTAAGGGAAGACCGTTCCCTTAAGATTAAAAAAATTATGACTGCGGAGGGTTCATTGTTAGTAAAACCACTTAATTACTGTATATTTTCTAATATTTTACCATGGTAAATCTGATCTATTAGAATGGACAATTAATGAATTATATAGGATGCTCTTCCTTTTAAACAACCGACGCCTTCAATTATTTGTACTCTACAAACTGAATGATTAGGTGCTCGTAGCAGCCAAACAATCGACCGCATAAACACGTCGGTGAGTCCACCAAATCAGCTCATGCCTGTTTCAATCAAAAGAGCCAATGGATAGCCAAATAATATAATGCTGGATGGAAAAGGTATTATTATATTTTTAAAATATTAAAAATAATTTTATTTTACAATTAATTTTGAAATGGTGGGACCACAAGAACTATTTTTCTCTTTGAAAAAAAATAAAATCATTTATAACGGAAATATAGTAAGATTTTTTTATATTAATTTTACGTATATAATGACTTGTGTGGTATGATGCTATGTTTTAATATTATATTATAAAAATTGATTTATGATATTATTTTTGGACCGAAATAAATAGGGAAAATGTTTGTCTCCTTTCCTGCGTCTTCCTCACAATTTGGTGGACGTTGTCCGACGCCACGAGAACCGGCGACTACCACTCCGCCACGTGGAAGTCCACGGTCCAGCAACCCTCCTCATTGGTTATCGACCAAGGGCCCACGTTTCCTGCAATATTTTAGACTTTTCCGCAAGGTTGCCGTCACCGGAATCGAGTCAAACACAACGGGAGATCGAAATGGTTGTGGCGGTGACGGCGGCGGAGGCCGACGCGAACGCCTGCTACCGGGGGTGCTGCAGCAGCTCCTCCATCCCCCTCCGCCTCCCATCCTCTTCCTTCTCTCTCCTCTCCCCGATCGCCAAAGGTACATCCCCATCTGAATCTGCTAACCAATCTTCGATCCATTTCTACTAGGCTGGAATTGATCGGTCGGTTTCGAATGCACGAACTAGGTGCGGAGAGCACCGTATTCGAGGCGAGGCTCCTCGACGGTACCAGAGTTGCAGCCAAGAAGCCCGTGCTGTCCACCTCCGACAACCTCGACCACTTCCACCGCCAACTCCAGCTCCTATGGTCCAAGCAATCCCAAGTTTTTAATTGATTAATTTATTCTTTGTATTCGGTATGCTGATTTTTTGTTTTTGATTTATCGAGTCAAGCAAGTTGGATCATCCAGGGCTGGCCAAGTTGGTGGCGGCGAACGCGAGGCCGCCTGACTACCTACTCTTCTTTGAGCTGTATGAGGGCCGGAGCCTGGCCGAGAGGCTACACGCTGATGGATGGATCCCCAGCGTCGATCAAGTGATCTCCATCTCTTATGACCTAGGTGTGGATCGTGGTCCTGATTGATGATATCAGTTTGCTTATGTTTTATTGCATTAGTGTAAAATAGGAAACATTTATGGACCAAGTGTTAGTTCTAAAGACTTCTTTTTTTTTTCATTGTGAGAGTATGATATACGTCATTAGTTTGATCCTTGGTAGGAACTAACCGTAATGATGGACTTACAAAATGAATCTATGTTATCATAAAAAAATTAGTTGTTCCTGACCCTGTTTCACTTTTAATTGTTATTTGATCACAATAAACTTTTACTAAAAGTCGTGTCTTGGTGTGAGTGGGGATAGCATTTCTCTTCTACATGTAAAAGATTCCAAATTTTCATCTTCTATTGTATTGTTGAACTGATATTTCATCTTCTTTTTCATTCTTTTTCACCTCCCCTATCAGTTCCATGTAGAAGAAATAATACACTGTACTGAAACTGTAACTTAGCATCCTTAATTTATGTGATCTTTTTAAGGCTGCCGCTTGTTTCCCTATTATACCTGTTAGATTCTTACTTCTTTTTTTTCTATGTTTGTCTTTTTTAGCAAAAGCTCTTCTGTACCTACAAAACCTTGGAATTGTACATAGGGATGTTAAACCTGCAAATATTCTTGTAAGCATTTCTGCACTTCTCTTTTCTCCTCTAGCATGGTATGTGTATCCTTAAACAATGCGATACTTAAGGTGGTTCATATTGCAGCTTGACAAGAATTTTCATCCACATCTAGCTGACTTCGGTTTGGCTACATACACGAAGGATCTTAAACATATATCAGTTCACAACTGGAGGTCATCTGGCAAGCCTACTGGTGGTTTTCACAAAAAAAACATGGTGGGAACTCTCATCTATATGGCACCAGAAATTCTGAGGAAGGATATTCACACAGAAAAGTCAGACGTCTACAGTTTTGCAATATCTATAAAGTAAGAATAATATAATTGCCTATATTTGTTAAGTAGAAACACTCATTATTCAGGTTATATGGATTTTGTTAACTGCAAATTGTGACTTTTATACCATGGATACATGATTTCTACTGTGGACGAGCACTGTTAAAATAAAATGAGCAATAGTTAACAAACAATTCCATGCTATTCATAATCGATACAGAAAAAACAAACTTATATGAATTACTGTATATAGGCATGTCATGCTTCAGTTGCAAAAACAATAAATGAGCTGGCTAGATATACATTTATTTTGTCTTTAAAGCAAACGATCTGACAGAAAACTAACAAAAAATGTCAGATCGTTTGCTTCTTGGGATGAAAGCAACAATGTTGGGAAAATGAAATAGTAGAAGTGGATAATTCGTGTTTCATTCTTTCATTGTTGTTCATGTTTGAGAAATTATTTGCCAGTGCTTGCAAGCTTGCTATTTGTTGTATTACTCTATAGGTAGTTCACTAGTTCATTTTGGTATACAATTAAGAGAAGTTGGAGTTGAGTGCAGAATATTTATACAGACATATTTTCTGTACAGTAAATGCTTCTAGTTATTTGGTGTTCCTTCTTTATTCACAATGCTTTTATAACTTATGCAGCGAGCTTCTTACTGGTGTTGTTCCTTACACAGATCTACAAGCAGAAGCCCAGGTACTATTGCAATGGTTATTGGCCAAGTCATTCAAATATCTATAATATGTTCCTAAATGAGGATCAATGGAAAATTATTTGACTTTATTTTCTGAAGAATAAGTTATATCTAGAATTACTTATTTATATCAACGAGGCACTCTCTTTGATGCCTATAAATAATCACATTATTGGTCTACTTATATCAAGAAAATTAATGAAATAATATATAGTCTTTTCACATTTGGAGGTCAAACCTTTTTGCAACGATCACCCCCTTTTTCTTTGCTGCTTCTGATTTCCCATGTCGTACCTCACATGTGGTATCAAGACCGCACCTTCTAATGTTGTCATCATTTTCACTTGCATTATTATCGGACCACATCCAACACCAGTGCCAAAATGATCAACACCTTGTATCATGACCTCTCCAATCCATGTTCCCCTCTCTTAACTTGTTTGTTTCTCGCTGATGCAAGCTTCCTTTCGATTGATTTTTTTGTCATTGAAAAGAAAAGAAAATTCATATAGTTTATTGTTGGTCAACCTTGAGGACAAGGTTGTTAAGTGATATGATTTGAGATGGAGATTAACCCATCAATTGATAATAATTCCTCTTCATTTCTATTTTTCTAAGTTCCCTTATTTTCTCTTGAATTGATTATTTTCTTGTAGACAGCATACCCTCTTGGATGCCTATAAATATGTACCCGTGGGTATCTTTTGCATCAAGCAAATTATTGAAATAATATAGCTTTTGACATAGAGGTTGATCCTCTCAAAGTATTCATCCCCTATCTCTCCCCCCTTCAAGTTCATTTTGCTAGCAGTTATTTCTAAGCTTCACAAATAAATACTTGTCTACCAAGCTTATGTTCTCTAAAATCACCATGATGTTTAATTGTTCTAGTGTTGTTTGATTATCATCATCCATTTTGTATAGGCACACCTAGCTTTATGTCTTTATTTTTTCTTGATCTACCTTTAGAATTCTTTTAAATGAACTATCTTGATGGTTTTTAAATATTTCTCAGGCACACACTGTTCTTGAAATGAGCTATACCGAACAACAACTTACATCAGAAGTTTCCAATGGTCTAAGACCTGCTCTTGCTGACCATCAATCTGGTGCTCCACCAAGTTTGTTGTCTCTTATTCGAAGGTCTTGGCATCAAAATCCACTGGATAGACCTTCATTTGATGATATTGTCAAGGAGTTGTGCATGCTTATGAATCAAAGAAGTATCTCTTATCTACCATTATTTACTTCCAACATTCATTTTCAAGATAACACCAATGACCTCAAATACATTCAAGAAGAGTTTAATTGGTTAGGACGTGGGGAAGAATTAGCAAAAAAAGCAATTGCTGAAAAGTCAAATATGACAACTTGCTACAGTTCTGTTTGTGACACTCCACACTATAACCCAACTTTGTCCTGGGGATCCTTTGCAACCCGTGGAAGAAGGGAGAAAATGGAAGACACACACTTCCTGCTTCCAAATCTATGCAAAGACAAGGGTGTTCACGCTTTTGGGATTTTCGATGGTCATAGAGGTGTCTATTTGATTCAATCAGCTAAATATTCCCAAGATATGAATCTTAACTAAAAATTTGATGTGTGCAGGAGCAGCAGCAGCAGAGTTTGCTTCTCAAGCACTGCCAGTGTTCCTAAGGAACTCTGATTATATGTGCAGGTTTCTTTCTGTTTAATGCTCCTCTGTTATTTTAAGGTCATCACTCTTCTTATTTGAATAAATTGCAGTCCTGCAGACTCACTTACGGAAGCTTTTATAAAGACAGACTTCGCTTTCAGAGATGAGCTAACATTCCACCTTAACTCGAGAAGAGCTACTCAGAAAGATTGGCATCCTGGTTGCACGGCAATAACAGCACTAATCTCTGGGAACAACATTTATGTTGCAAATGCTGGTGATTGCCGAGCAATTATAAGTCGCAAAGGCTGCCCAGTTCCTATGAGCAAAGTGTGAATCGTCACATAGTTCTTGCTATTTAGATAATAATCATTAATCAAGATTGACATCAGTAAGTTACTGTTCTTCCTTGTAGGACCATGTTGCAAGCTGTCCTGAGGAAAGAACCCGTGTCATGGAAGAAGGCGCTGAAGTGAAATGGCAAGTAGATACATGGAGGGTTGGATCAGCTGCTCTCCAGGTTGCCTTATCCTCTCTTGAGAACAACTACTTTGGCTTAAGTTTTGGAAATTGGAACACATGCATACGAAGTTATATTTAATATAATCTACTTACTCAAGCGACTCAAACGGTTGAAAAAACAAACAGACTAAATGCTCTCTTTAGTTATCCCCTCCAGTAACCAAATGGCAAACTTTATTTGCTAAATTCTTATTTGTTTTATGTGCCTCCAGTAGCTAAATGTTTTAATAACTTATCCCTTCTTGTCAGGTAACACGGTCAATTGGTGATGATGATCTGAAGCCTGCAGTGACAGCCAAACCAGAGATAGTTGAGACTTGTATTTCCTCCGATGATGAGTTTCTGGTAGTTCCTTTTATGACCACTGAGTTGCTGAATTTGAAACCAAACTATTTGTCCCTTTTTTTCTTTACCTTTGGGTTGCTTTATGATCACCAGTTAAATCATAAGTACTAGGTGATAGGGTCCCTTTTAAAGCTAAAATTCCTACGTTGTTATTTTGCATCTGCATCAATTGGCTTGCCTGCCATTCATTATGCTCCTCCTTCTCCCCTCTCTACAACAGGAGTGACCTTTCCTGTAGCGAATATTCCTTTTCAAGATTCATTGTCCCTGTACTCTTTTTTCTTTGACATCTGAGAAGAGGGATCTTTTGCTCGAATGGCTCAGTAGATGCTCCAGAGGCACTGTGCTAAGATTATATCATTATTAATATATCATCTAGGCGTTTTAGTCACTTTTAGGTGAATTTTCTTTGATATCAGGTGATGGCTAGTGATGGGCTGTGGGACGTGATGAGGAATGAGGAGGTTGTCTCCATCATCAAAGACACTGTTAAAGAGCCATGGATGTGTTCGAAGAGGTTGGCCACTGAAGCCGCTGAACGAGGAAGCAACGATAACATCACTGTCATTGTTGTTTTCCTCCGTCCAGTCTCAACAGCTGAGAGAGTCTATTAGCTCAGGAGGAACGATCCCATAAGTGGCACATTGTAACTGTGCTGTGCCTTTTCAGTCCTGTTTTAGCTTCCGACCGAATTCACAGACCTTTGAGTCGTTCGGTTGAAATATAGTTCCAGTGAAGCTCTGCCCTATTGTTTTCTGATAAATTCTTTTGCGATACCAAGTCGCATCAAGCAATGTATTTTCTCCACTTTAAAGTTGTCTAAGTTCTTAAAGTTGACAACGAATTGGACAGTCAGGAAAAAAAAAAGATTGATATAGAAACGGACTAATGAATTGTGGTTGTTTGTGAAATTGTTTGCAACAATATGCTTTATGAGTTTTCTCACCTTGTTCTGTGCCCCTGTTCTCTTCAAGAATAGGTACAGCAGCATTGTTTTAAGAGGAAGCTATGATCTTGTGGAGATAATGTTGGTAAAAACAATGCTATGGTTTTGTTTTGTTTTTTCCTTTTCGTTCCTGTGGCAAATACCTAAAAAAAAATCCAAGAAAGCATTTTCTGAAAAACATGTTCCTCCATACAAATGAAATTGGGCAAAAAATAGGCACATGAATCTGGCGTAAGCCCTAGAATACGGTGTTGATTGATATCAATTCTAGCCCTAGAGTGAGTGGCCATGGCGATGCGATCCTCTCTGTGTATTTAATGGATAGAAGCGCGATCGAACAGATTGCAAGAAAGGTTGTGGTCGATACCATGGCGGATGATCTGCATATCCTCTTCCTGCCCTTTCTCTCCTCAGGCCACATCATCCCCATGGTCGACTTGGCACTGCTTTTTGCAGGCAGAGGAATCAAAGCCACCGTCGTCACCACCACCGGCAACGTGCCTCTCGTCAAGCCTACCGTCGATCTCGCCAATGCCGACGCTTCCCTCCGCCACACTATCCAGCTCCTCCCCCTCCGCCTCCCCTGCTCGGAAGCTGGAATCCCCGAGGGCTACGAGAACCTCGCCGCCTTCCCTAACCCCGACGACCTCTTTAAGCTCGCCGCCGCCGCCGCCAGGCTTGAGCCCTCCTTCTCGCTGCTGCTCAAAACCCACCGCCCTGACTGCGTCGTCGTCGATTTCTTCTGTCCTTGGGCCACCCGCGTCGCCCAAGAAGCTTCCATTCCTTCGCTCCTCTTTAATGGATGCAGCTTCTTCAGCTCCGCAGTTATTAACATCGTAATTGGCGGCGAGCGGAAGCAGGGCGACTTGGAGACCGAGCGATTGATCGAGGTTCCCGGCATACCGCAGAAGATCCATCTGAAGCTCTCTAATTTCCCCTACGTGGTCCTTCATCCCAACGAGCTCTCCCACCGGATGGCCGAAAGCCTTCCCCGGATCCACGGCACGGTCACGAACAGCTTCTACGAGTTGGAACGTGACTACGTCGATCGAGCCCCCAACTCGCGAGACCTCAGGTTCTGGTTCGTCGGCCCCGTCTCGCTGCAGAACCGAGGCACGGATTCCAAGATGGTGCGAGGGAGCAGCGGCGCCGCTTCGGGGAGCGCCGATCATTTCTTGAGTTGGCTCGAAACCAAGAGGGCGAGGTCGGTCCTCTACGTCTGCTTCGGGAGCATGGCCCGGTTCACGGCCACTCAGCTGCGGGAGATCGCGCGAGGTCTCGAGGCGTCCGACCGGCCGTTCATCTGGGTCGTGCGGAACGCCGGAGAGATATCGGAATGGCTCCCAGAGGGGTTCGAGAACCGGGTGGTCGGCAGCGGTAAGGGAATGTTGGCACCAGGATGGGCGCCGCAGCTTCTCATACTGAATCACGAAGCGGTGGGAGGCTTCGTGACGCACTGCGGGTGGAACTCGTGCCTGGAAGCGATTACTGCCGGAATTCCGGTGATCGCTTGGCCGTTGTTTGCCGAGCAATTCCTGAACGAGAAGCTGTTGGTCAACGTGCACAGGATGGGGATCTCGATCGGT
>JBBUKS010000117.1:10350850-10365504 GCA_038050645.1 Hedychium gardnerianum
AGTTATTTTTAGGGCATCTCTAATGAAAACTTTTTGTGAGCTCCTTAATTTTCTCTTTGCTGACGTGTAAACAAAAATTAAGGAGATGAGTTTGAAATTTCAAACCTAGCTTCTTAATCTCTCTTTTCTTTTTTTGGTGGGGGGCGTAAAATACCCCCTCTGCATTAGAGATGCCCTTAGATTTTTTTATAATGGAGAGATGAATAAGATTTTTTTTTACTTTTGATGTGATGTTGACGTGATATTGTGGGAGCTCGTAGAGAGCTCCTAACATTGGAGATGCCTTTAAGAGCTTTCGCAATGGGAGCTCCCATTGCTAGTGTGGTAGTGGTGAGGTCGTGAGGGAGCCCCCTCCCACTATGGGAGGGAGCTCCTTGGCTTTTCCTCATGGAGTGGCTTCCTTTTTAGGGAGTCGCTCCTTGCTCTCTCTATTTTTTAATTAAAATATTTTTTATTTTATTTTTTTTAAAAAAATAAAAATAAAGGAGTTGTAAGATCATTTGGGACCATAAATAAGTTATTTTTAGGGCATCTTTAATGTGAACTTTTTGTGAGTTTCTTAATTTTTTCTATGTTGATGTGTCAACAAAAATTAAGGAGCTAATTTTGAATCCAACTTCTTAATTTCTCTCTTCTTTTTTTATGGGGCCACAAAAAACCTCTTATGCATTGGAGATATCCTTAGATTTTTTAATAGTGGAGAGATAAGTAATTTTTTTTTACTTTTGATTTGATATTGACGTTACACTACAATGAAAGCGCTCATTGCTGATGTGAGTGGTGAGGGAGCTTCCTCAGCTGAGTCACTTTTCTACAGGGAGCGGCTTCCTATTTGTGCTTTCTCTTTTAATTAAAATTATTTTTAAATTATAATTTTTGTTTAAAAAAAAGTAAAACTAGTAAATGAATTATTGAGAGGTTGTAATTTTTTAATTATAATTTTTATAAAAATGTGTGAGACCTGTAAAAGAGTTATTGAGTGATTTTTTTAATAGTGGAGAGATGATTAAATTTTTTTTTACTTTTGATATGGTAGTGTGAGAGCTCTTGGAGAGCACCTTTGGAGATGCCCTAATTTGTTTGCTTAGCCTATTGTAACCACTATGACTATCTCTTCTCACCGAGCAATAAGAGGTTGAGAGTTTACCTTCAAAATTTATCAGATTCAACATATTTCTTTTTCTTCTCACATCTTCACTCTTGAAGAAAGACGAAAAGTTAGAAAGGCAAGGAGACTGTGGACCGAATGAAAGTACTATAAACACTGAAGAACACTGCTATGGAGTTGGAAGACATCCTTTGTTAGATTTACAAATATTATTTAAGGTCAATTATCTCCCATAATTACAGTGGCAAGTCTTTAATGGTCATTACAAGTGATCAGCTACTGAATTATTATTGCACCAAAACAAAATCTTGTTTTAATCTCCAATATCCTCTTGAACTCTATCAATGAATGTCAAGGCAATGGGAGTCAGAAGACGCCAAGCTCCTGCAGGAGGAAGTTGCAAGGACTACTGGTGCATTGGTGGAGGAGGCAGTGGATAGGCGACAGGCATGATATAAGGGGCATGGCCAGGAGGAAGCATAATTGGAGTGCCAACTGCTGAGATCATATGGCCGGCGGCGAATGGATGACCGACCGGCGACCCGTACATCGGCATCCCTTGCACATTGGCTAGTGAAGGATGCTTGATAGATGATCCAATGGCTGTGTTGGCCTGACCAGTAATAGGGCCCTGCTGAGAAGAGGCGTCGCCGTCATTCACACTTGTGATGTCGTGGATACTCGATCGCCGGCGATCTCTGTTCATGGAGTTTAGGCGAATGAAGTACTTCTGAGCGTGGCTTGCAACTTGTGTTGGTGTCCTTGAGATGACGAAGTTCCTCGATATGCTTCTCCAGTCACCCTTCCCAAATTTGTCGAGACCAAGCAGGAAAAGCCTGCAAGATGTACTTGTGATTCATAAATTCATACATTGAATTGTTCTGTATCAATTTGATCAAAATCGAGAGTTCAACAACGGGAATCTCTCTTTTTTCTCTGAACAGGAAAGTAGTAGATTTCAGACAAAATTGGATAAAGGTTGAAAAAAACCTGTGTTCTTCTTCGGTCCATGGCGTTCCCTTCCGCCGCTCTTGTTCCGCCTTGGAGCATCTCTTGCTCTGCCCTCCAATGTCAGACCTCGCTTTCTTTCTATCCGCCGAACCCAGGTGGCTGTTAGGATCTTGTTGTTGGTGCTGCTGCTGCTTCTGGTTCTCCTTGGAGGAAGACGGTAAAGTTAAAGAAGGAGGCGACTCCTCCCCGCCGTAGCGCAGGACGAGGACCCGTCCGGCCTCGATGGCCTCCACGTCCTCCACCAGCACCTCGTAGTGCTGCCTCACCTCCGCCGCGGTCTTCCCAGGGACTCTAGCCGCGATGAGATCCCACCATCTCCCGCCGCGTTCTTCGCCCTCCGCCCCCTCATCCTTCGGCGGCGCGGGCACCGTCGCGAGCGCGTTCTCGAAGGCCTTGTCGTCCTCCCTGCTCCATCCCCCTGCGCCACCCTCGGCCTCCGCTTCCGCTTCCGCTCCGGCCATCCGGCGGTCGCGCGCGCGATAAGGGTGGAGGCGGTGGTGGGTGGACGAAACGCGGCAGAGGCGGTGACTATAACAGTCTGGGCGTGGTGACCGGATCGGACGGAAATAGAATAAGCAGGCAAGCCCCGAAAGGTCCAGCTCGGCCCACTTAATAACGCGATTTCCCAAATTACGAATTCACCCTCCAATATTCTGTAATTCAATATCGGTTTTCATTTTATTACTTAGAAACTCAAAGCAGATAGAACAATAAGAAACTTCTCTCACAAATTTGACTAACAAACGTTAATCTTATCCTCTTCGCCATTAATGTCGCTCTCAAACAACTACGATTACGTTACCTGTGCTTTAAATTATTAACACGATGCCCGTGAAGACTCGAAGGTGATGTAATCCCTCAGTCAAACATTGTGGCTGAAGAAAAATGAAGTTAGAATAAATTGAAAATTATGGAGGACAAATATGTAAAAGGATGGAAGATTTGGAAAGATTTAACCATCGACGTGGTCGATTCTGCATTTCTTATTGTTGAAGGATACAGACGTTATCCACCAGCTCATTGTCTAATCGGTTGAATGGTCCTTCTCTACATTTTGTCCTCGTATACCCTTCCACTGTCAATCAGAAGAAAAGGAAAGGAATTAAGAATTATTCAAATAAAATATGTTTCCAATATTTATACAAAATTGCCAATCATACGAATACAAATAGGCACAAACCAAGTTTAACTGAAATGGAATGTTCCTTGTGGAATCACAGCAAATGATTCAAATAATTCCTTGACAGCATCTCATGCTCCTTCGCTGAGGATTGGTACGATTAGAGGCTTCAGCTGAGCAAGATAGACAATCGCCCACCTGAGAAGGAAAATTTATGAATATAAATCAATTTAATGAATATAAGACCACTAAATTTCTCCTATCAAAATGTCTAGTGTGGACATCTAAACTTCACTCAATCTCCTTTTATTGGCTTTTAGTAAATCTCACTCAATATTTTCTCTTTGTACTACGTAGACATTTGAACCCACAATTTACTACTGTTTTTCTTCAGAACCTTTCAGAATAAATGTCGCATCTTTTTCATAAACTTCAGTAATGTGGAATATATTCAATTCACAGAGTAAGGACGAAGATAGTAGCAAAAGTTTTCTCTTTTGTAGATCAGATCCATTTATCAACTATGGTCTAGAGTGTTGCATCAGCAAATCTCTCAACCAATATTGTGAAACAAGCTGAAAAAAGATGAATATCTATGCTCGGATATGGGATCATTTAAAGCATTGCTTTCTTCAAAGAAACAATTCACCTAATCTGAGGAAAGATTTATCTCTCACAATCATCTTAGTACTATGCTCTTATTAGCCAAAGCAATCCTGATTACTTCTCTCACTACAGCAAACCTTTGGAAAACTGCAAAACTACTGACAAGACAAAATAACATGTAGAAATGCAAGTAGTTTACAAATTACAAGTGATTATCATGTTTGTGAATTGAAAACACCATAGTATAGTGGAACAAATTCATGCAGAGGAAGTATGTAACTATGGAGGGAGGAACTTACATCATCCAACAGCAAATTGTTGCAGTGATGATCAGCGTTAAATGAAACCTGCAAAACCAAATTGGTCCTACATTTTAAATTTTTCCCTAGCTCAAATGATAAAGAACAACATAAATTGTTTGAGATAGTCATAAAATGGAAAAAAAAAATACAATCAATATCATAATATTAAACCCCTTAAGTAAATCTGACTGAGAATCTGCCATTGAGTGTTGTACTAGAAGCTATGGAAGTCTTTTGTCTTGACAGGATTTATGCAAATCAAAATTGCAGCTTAGGGAATAAAAGTGAGAATGAAACTTTAACATGAAAGAGGAAATTATTCAGTTGGGAGCAATAGGCCATTTTACCTTCCTTCACAAATCATATAATTAAATTAGTTCAATGTCTGAAATAACTCATGCTTAAGAGCTAATTGGTAAACAATGACAGCAGAAGTCACTTGGTAACTTATTTTCCAAAACTATTATTGACCGTTTCATTTTCAGTGAAGCCCAAATTCCAATTTGCTTAATCTTTCTAAAATTTCTAAGATTAAGCAAAATAGCTCCTCACAACTCCATCCTCCAATTTTGACAGTTACTTTTAACTCTGGATGTTTCCAAGGATTTGCTTAAACTAATTCAACTCTATTTTTTCATTTATTGTTTCTTCAAATTTATCATATATTTCAAAATTTTGGGAAATTGAAATAAGGAACATATACAACAAGAATTCCTATAAATCAGCCAATACAACCAAAAGAAGTCCTAATTTTTTTTTTCACACGAGAAGTAGTACCACAGATTACTAGAACAAACTAAGGAAACTAAACTGAGTTTTCTACTGACCTAATCGGCCGTGCTATTGCTAACAAACCCTAAAATAAGCATCAGATTCTCATCAATAAAATACAAGCAGAATGGAAAAGATCGTTATTTTCACATAGATTCCGGAAGCAAATGCCCATCAGGAAAACAAATAAAGGATGAGGGTATAGAAGGGATGCCATACAGATTGGTCGAGGGGCCGCGGTTACAGCAAAGGCGGACGGAGGCGGAAGCGACGAGTCCCAGCAAGAAGAAAACGATGGTCGTCATCCAGAACCCCATCCCGCCCAAACCTTCTTCTAGTTCTATGCTTGATCTCCTCTTCTCGCGCTACTCGTCTTCCACCTCTCTCTCCCTCTCTCTCCCTCTCTCTCTCTCCGATCTCCGACGATAATTTGTTTTGGTAGGAAACCTTTTCGCCCCGATATGGTGCCACTCGTAATCGGGTCCACGGGTTTAAATAGAAAAAATCCACACCCGCGGAGATGGGTTGTGCCTGTCGATATCCTGTCTAATTACGGGCGACGGGCCAGATTTGGACTCGAACCCGATTCGGTTGACTCCAAATACGGTTCTTTGAACCAGGAGAGTGAAGTCGGCATGATAAAACCGTCGACGGCCATCGAATCTGTGACCTCGGCGATCTCCGAAGATTCCGATCTCGCCGGCTCCGAAACTCCACCGGTGGTGCCGCTGACTCCTGAGGACGTTGCGATGAATGCTGCTGTAGTACGCCATCCGATCGTGTCCATCATCCGCCTATTGGGCGCCGCCTCCGCCGCCCTAGTCATCACCTGGGCCGTCTACTTCCGCGGCGGACTTGCCCTGGTTTCCGATAATAAAGCCCTGATATTTAACGTAATCGTTCTCTTTCTCTGATTTGGTTTCTTTTCTGTTTTTTTTTTTCAAATGTCGTTGCCAAAATGAGCTGTAGTTCAACACTTCCAACATTAAACTGATATTGATTATGTTAGGAACTTTGCACACTTCCAACATTAGGATATCTTTCAATCAAGTATTGCTTCATTTGTGTGGTTCCTCCACCTACCAATATAATTGACTGGTAAGACTAGCAATTATCTATCAAATGCTGTGAATTAGGATAGATAATTGACTGATTTAGTAACAGTTGTTGGCTTTGCAGAGTTACTTCTTATACTGACTGAGCTTAGTTATCATAAATGAAAGTAAACATGAAGGAGAGATGAAATAATATAATGCAACTGCTTACTTCCATATAATTCTTTCAAATGAACGTTTAACCTTGAGAACTTCCACCACATGAAGTCTTGAAGAAGAAAGATTATGCCTTGTTTATTGGAAGTGGAGGGAAATTAAAGGCATTGAAGATTGATCATGAGATTTCCTTTTTTTATTTGGAAGGAAATAAGGAAGAGAAGGAGGAAATTAGGAGTTAACAAGCCTTAGCTTGCTTATCTAAATTGGATGGAAATAGAAGGAAATGAGACACGGAAACATTATCAATCAACATTTGTCACCAATGGGCAACTGGATTTTTTTTCTTATTTTTGTTTGCAAATCTCTGTATTTTCTTTTGGTCCACACTTTCCCTCAAGTAACATAAATGAAGGAATCAATCTTCAATTCCTTTTGATTCTTTTTCACAGCTTAAACTATTTTCTTTCCCTCTTCCTCTGCTCCCAGTAATGAAAGCAGAGAGTTTAGAGAGAGTAAATGTGCAAGTTGAGAACAGAGGAAGTTGGTAGGACATTTAATATAGGTGGAGAGGGGAACTGTCTAACTATCTGTTGATATAAGAACATAGCCATTGCCAGCATGAAATGGTCTCAAGCAGCATGGGCAGCATAGCGTATTGGTCACTACATTGATGCACCCTGAATCTGTGATTGCAGGTGTTTTGAGAAGAGTCCTCAAGCCACCTTTGTTGGACTGTATATGTCACGCATATTAGGAAGCATGTTCTGAGATTTTGACCAACACCGTCCATAAGATTACACCAAGTTAGCACATTTAACTAGTAGATTGCTGGTCTATGATATCATAAACTAAGATCAAGGCTCTTGCATCATAAGGGAGTGATATAACTAAACAATAAACATCTGTCGTGATTGAATGCCACGTGAGATTCACTAGTATGCAAAGACGTCTATGATCAGACAACAATCGTCTTTGTACTTTCATCATCAAATTTCTACAATTTTTTTTAATAAAGTATCTGGAGATAGCAAAACTCAGCTGGTATGACTTAGTTAAATCCACCATAAATCTCACTTATTCTATTTTTGGTCAAAAGAAACAGAAATATTAAAAAAATTGGGGTCTTTTAAATATCGGTAGAGTAAGTAATCATGACCTTATATCATGCAAGCTTAACTTACCAATTTAATCTAGTGATTGCCTCCTGATTTGGTTTGGTTATGTGTATCTTTGATTGAAGCGCTGTTTCATCTTCATCTTTCTTTGATTCACCAAAGTAGCTAGATGTGTTCAACAACCAATGTAGCCTGATATATTGTCAACATGCCATTACATGATCACTAATTAGTCTTTGAAGGTAAGGATTAATGGGTTTTATTGTCTTTGTGTGGTGAAGTTATATATTGGTATTGCCTGTGATTTCTTTTTAAGTCTTTTGTTCGACAATTAATATGGCAATATTACCTTTTGAAGTTAAACTAATCTCAGCGACTAATAGATACTGTTTTGTTTATTACACTGCATAAACAGAAAAATCTGGTTATTATCAACTAAGAGATTCTTGACACTTGTAGGTGCACCCTGTGCTAATGGTTATTGGATTCATAGTTCTAAATGGTGAAGGTACTGATTCTTCCTTATTTTACATGTCATTTTTTTTCAAAAAGAAAATTACAAGTGTTTCTGAATTTTGTTATTCTTGTAAATCAAGGGCATTCGTTTCCTACTTTATATATTCCTCTATATACTAAGTGAACTTTAATTTTAACTACTACATATGTAAGATGCTGCTTTTCTTCAATTGTTTATACCACAGTTACCTCCTAAAATCTTTCAGCTACTGTGGTTTATGTCTCCATCTCATATTTTGAATTTACTTTTTAATTCATGGTAGATTGCAACCCTAGTAGCTATTCTTATGATATTTGTTAAATTAGTTTGAAGATTCTAGATATTGAGAGACCAAAGAAAAGTGTACTTAATTAGCTGCAGTATATGCATTCTCATCATGCCAATAATTAACTGGTGATGTGATGCATTTGAGTTCTTGTAAAGCAATGTCATTATTATAGAACTGGAAATAACTTGTTCTCTTGTTTTATCACCTCTAAACAAGTTGTAGTAAACTGTGACGTCCTAACCTCCATTCTTTACTGTGATTTTGCCTGCTTCATCTCTGGGGAATTTCCCTTTAGTCTACTTGCTTCGACAATTGGTCTTGATGTTGTTTGTCCACCTGCAGGCTGTTTAGTCATTATGTTCTTCAAACCTGCATACATTCCACCCTATCAAAGCCTCTGGCTCCATAGATTCATAGTTGCCTTTCGTTGAGCATCTTCTCGGCTGAAAACATGCTTGACCCTAATATCAACGCTGATGTCCAAATGAAATCCTGCCAAGCAACATGTAATTTGTTCATTTGTCTCCTTTAAGCTGACCCTTGTTAGCCTTCACCAACCATTATCCTTTTTTTCCTTCAAGGAGTGAAATTTTATATAAGTACATGAAATAGTCAGTAGAGAATTTTGCTTTAAACTTTGCCTTCATTTGCTCCCAATTTAAAGTCTTGGCCTTGCCTTGTCGAGATCTTTGCTCATGCCTTTACCACCGGGCATGGAGGCTTCTGTTAGTTTAAGCCTGAAAAAGAGCACCTTTCTCTCTTCTGCCATAGGTTTCATTTAAAGTATGTCTAAATTGGCTTCCTTTTCTGCATATATTTTTTTCTTGGAAATCAGCAATTTCTACTTAGATGCCCCCACTCTTGAAGTCCAGCTCCTGCCATAAGCGATTCTCCAGCTTTTTTTTGGTCTATGTTTGTACTTCAAGATGAACACAAGTCTTTATTGAATGGATTATCTTCTAGCTATCAATGCTACCTTCTGCTATGTCAAAGGCCATTAGTCTATATCTCCATTCAAGCATCCCCTCATTCTTTTCTGAATAAACTTTGTTAGGTCTTTGATCATCTGTCTCATTTATTGCAACTATGTGTGAGTGTGAAGTCTTTCGCTACGCCTTGATTGTGCATACAGTATTGAGCTGTTCACATGTTGACTCTGATCCTCAGGCTTTGGCATTGCTTTAATGTGTCTCAATCTTCTGGCAAAAGCAAAGAATTCATCTTTATTTTGTTCCATAATAATCACTAGTTACTATAACAACTTGTGTTAAACCTTAGCTATAGGGTTACATAAGTTCCCTTCTAAGCATATGTCTCATCGTTCTCATCTTCTCATCTCACCTGGTTGAGGCAAACCTATGACTCTAGATTCTAGAAGATAATTTAACACAAAAGATAACCAAAAAACAACAATAAAAACTAGCTTCTAAAAAACAAACAACTAGAGCAAAATATAAAAGAGTTTATTTTCAAGGTTTTATTGCATCACAATTTCTTATTGTATTTCAGATTTTAAATTTCTTATCATTGTTTCAACTTCACACATTAAGTATTACTTTTTTGTAACATCTAGTTTCTGGTGATAAGCTACATCCAAAAGGTGTCAACTTCACCTTTTATTAACCTTCAAAAGCTACATTCATATGAGCATCTGAATAATGGGTCTGGAGATTAAATGTTGTAAAAATAAACCTCTCTTCTTGAATCTGTCATGGATCTCAGTCTATGTAGCAACCTTTGCTCCTTTTTTTTAATAAAAAAAAATCTTACAATGTGCTGCTGCTTTTTTACTAAACTTCTCTAATTATTCTTGTTGCTATTGCTTACTGGTAATGACAGCCATACTAGCATACAAGACATTGTCAGGAACTAAAATTTTTAGGAAGGCGTTGCATCTTACAATTCAGTTTCTTGCCCTGTGTTTGGGGTCTTTCGGCATTTGGGCAGCTTTAAAATTCCATAACGAAAGGGGCATTGACAACTTCTACAGTCTGCATTCGTGGTTGGGTCTGGCATGCCTTCTGTTATTTGCCATTCAGGTACATCACTGGTTACTACAACCATTACTTCCCTTCCTTTCATTGTTTCTTCAAGTAGTTGTACCTTGCACAGTGGCTACTGGGGTTTTACACCTTCTGGTATCCTGGAGGCTCAAGAAATGGAAGGGCTTTGTTACTACCGTGGCACGTGTTTTTCGGGTTATACATCTATTCTCTTGCGATCGCCACAACTGTTACTGGCTTCTTAGAAAAGGCCACCTTTCTTCAAAGCAGTAATTTGATATCAAGATACTCAAATGAGGCCTTCTTAATTAACTTCATGGGTATTTTGATCATAATCCTCGGCGGCTTTGTTGTTCTTGCAGTCGTAATGCCTTCATCAGTAAAATCTGATGCATACAAAGGGATTCCAGAGTAATAAAAGCTTGTGTTTTATTGGATTAGCCTGAATTTGGTTAGTTGGGAGGTTTTGAATGAATTGTTAAATGGAAGATTTTTTATTTTATTTATTTATCATCATCCTTTTTATCAGAATAAACGTGCTACATATTATGCACCAAGCAATATTGGAGCACATTTTTCAATTTTATTATATTTTCTAATATCTGTAATGGCTTGTCATGTTTCAATTATGTACCAAGCAATATTCGAGTTCATTCTATGCCTTCTTCCTTGTACCAAACTAACCATGGACCAATCGACTCAGTTCAAATCTGATCACTTAGTTCCTGAATTTTAGAACCATAACTCTCATTTCACTGTTCGGATTGGTTACACCACACCAATCTACAGTTTGAAGTCAAACAACATAATCTTTTTTTTAACATTAAACTCATTTTCACAAACACTAAATATTTGTATACATATATAATAACTGATCCGGAAACCAAAAATTGTAGTTAATTGACTTTTATTTATTTTTTATTCGGATGAAACTAAAATAATTAGATTAGTGAGGGATATGAAACGAATGCATGCTGATAGATGACAATGCACTGCTATTATACAGATTAAGTAGTCAACCGGAATTATGGAGACTAATTGCATCGATCAATCCACGAGCGGCCGCAGGGAAGCAAACGGAGTCAGCCCGCCCTCCTCCAACTGGACCGACTTGAACCGGAGAAGCGGCGGCGTCAGCGGCGGTCGGAACTTGGGAATCTGCCTCCCGTAGATATCGTAGTGTATGGCCTCGGCGTGGTCCAGCGGCCGGCATTTCCTCCCCAGCAGAATCGTCCTCTGCCAAACCGCCACCTCCTCCTCCACGATAATAATCTTCTTAACTCTCTTGCTGCCGTCGTCGGTCCCGCTGCGCTGCCGATGACCGGCCTTCCTTTTCCGGGCAGGGTGGCTCCGGCGCCGCCTCCTGCACGTCTTCAACAGCGCCGAGACCGCGTCCAACAGATCGCCGATCGCCATTCATGAGCTAGCTCCCTGATCAATTAACTAATTCCTTTAAATGGATTTGCAGAATTTTTTCTTCTTCTTTTTTATTTGTTTGTTTGTTTTAAAAGCGACATTTAATCGTTTTATTGCTTCATTGAATATGTACATTAAGTCGTAGTTATCCAGGATTTAAATGGGAGTGAAGGACGTGCACGGACACAAGTGTTCCGAGTGCAGATTATTTAGGCACTAGATTCTCCTCGGCTCTACCACATAACACTTGTTTTTTTATTACTCGATTAAAACAACGAGAATAATAAACCAACTTATGAGATAATCCAGCGCTGGAAGAACCATTAAAAATATATCTTGGCAAAGAGAAGTGAAACAGATGAACAAGTTAGCAACTGGGTTTTCAGATAATCCCTTCATGGCATGCACGTCTCAAGGTTCTCCAGGGGGGCTCGTATTGGCTTCTGGAGAAGGTGGCGTTAGCAGTGACTCCCTGGCAGACCTCTTGCTGACTAACCATCTACCGATAACCTCACCGTGTCCATCTTCATTTTTGTAATGTTCAGATAAACAAAAAAAGAAGAAGAAAGAGAAACAGATATGAGACATATATTGCTTTGCACCAAACAAAAAAACAAAACAGGAAATTTAAACAGATCACACCTTTGTTAGGATGATGATAGGGGTTTGGGAATCTTGTGCTGTGAGAGATCATCAAAGCTGAGAAGAGTAGTGCAAGAAGCAGCAAGAAGGAGATGGACTTTGAAGTGGAGTGCTCCATGAGGGACCTCTCTCTAGTGGCTGATGACAGGTTGGGTTAAATGAAAGATGAGGGGAGATGGCATGTGGTGGTTGGGTCAAAAGTTGACCTATTTCTAGTGTATTTTATCTAGCAGTCGGCTGTCCAAATGATAAAAAAATACTGGGGATGCCTCTCTGTGTCCCACTAGAACAAATATCAAAACAAATTGAATGGTGAAAAATGATGCTACTCATCTACTGCAGCAAATTTAAATTGACAGGCACTGTTGGCTCCCAAATATCGAAAGTTTTTTCTACACTTGTAACTAGATATCCTACAGACAATTTGAATCAAATCAAGATTAGGCAATAGCTAAGATGCAGGCAACACCATCCCTTGTGTTTACCTATTAGAGGACAAACTTAACTTATCAAAACTAAATGCCAGATTTTGCAAAGTAGAATGGTTCAGAGAATAAAATGTGTTGGTCTGTTGGATCTAACTAGAAGATTTGATCTAGTTACACTAATATTTGTCAATAATGTAAGGCTAAGCCAAGGAGATAAAGATTGTGTTGGTTCTGACCTGGAAGCCACTTCTTCTTGTCCATGGATATCCTTTGCGATCTCACACTACTTCACTTGCTTCATTAGCCTCTGGATGGAGACTGGTGGTTGGATCCACTTTCTATCTCCAGCCACAGAAATTAGGACAACACAACTTAGAAATGCAAACAGTAAAAAGACTGTTATTTAAACACCTCCATTAGTATACATTTAAACCATAAATAAATAATCAACTGTTGATACAATCAAAAATCATGAGAGTGCAAACCGTGATCTTGTATCATACATCAACTCTGTGACTTGCAGACTTGCTAAGGATTTCATGCTTGACGATGACGGGCTGATGGTACTTCCTGGTAAAGGCGCTGGTGAAGTCCAGGAAGAACAAGATGGCGCAGATGACGACGCTGCTGGCCAACATGGGGATGGGCCCAAAAATCCAGAGGAAGAGGGTGAAAGAGACGTAGAAGGCCCGAAGGCCCAAGGACCAGAAGAGGCTCCCCCGGTTCAAGCTCCACCCGACGTAGACCGATTCCACATCGACCTCGTCGGCGGTGGCTGCGTGGGTGAGCAGGAAGCTGACGTGGGCGTAGTGGCGGATCGACTGGACGTGGCAGAGGAAGGCGAAGAGGAAGCAGAGGGAGATGGCGAAGTACTTGACGGAGTGTGCGACGCCGGAGGTGTTGCCGTAGACGAGGGCAGAGTCGTAGGAGGAGGAGGTGGTGGCGCTGACGAAGACGGAGATGACGGAAGCGAGGGTGATGGCGGTGGTCGCCAGGAAGGTCGACGCCATGATGTTGTTGCGCACAGTCTGCACTGCCAGAACGCCGTTCTTCACCGGATCCTGCCACGTGGCCGAAAATCAACGAGCCAACTTGCTAAGCAAGCTATAATAATTTTCAATGATAATTTAATAATTAAGGGAGTACAAACTCTCCAAATAACTTGAAAAAGTTCGTAATTTAATTTATCATAAAATATGATTAATTAGTTTTATAGTTAAAAAATAGACTTAGACTATCAAAGTAGATTGTCTGACTCAAATTCCCTCTGGCAGAAGAAAAATGTCAATAATTTTCCATACGAAATGTATGCATACATATTAATATTAAATCAAAATCATAATGTTTTCAAGTGATTGGATCAAAAAGCATCTTCCACTCCTAGAAAATGAACAAGAGATTGAGCAAAAATGAAGCGTAAGAAGGAATCATTCAGAAATTTTAGAACTCTGCCATGGGCACACAGATCAGCATCCAAGCAGTGAATCCAACAAAAAGGCAAATCTTCTTAGACGGGATAACAATTGTTTTGCTAGTCTACTCCAACATCTGATTTGTCGATCAATCGAAGAAAAAGAAAATCGAAATAAATGGGAAACTAATAAAAAAACAATGCCGATCGGAAAAGAGGGAGACGAGTGACTGACTGACCTTCATCATGGTATCAACCCAGTGCTGCCGGACCTTCTTGTTGAGGCCGATGACGGTGCGATCGGGATCGTTCTCGACGGTGAAGAAAAGCCAGGTGTGGAACGCCGCCTGAAGCAGAAGGCCCAGCGGAACCAAAACCAGGTCCAGATACTTCTCCTCCATCTCTCTCTCTCCTCCTCCTCCTTCTCCTTCGTGTTCTTCCTCCTATTCGCGTCGGTGCAGATTAGGGTTCCGGAGGAGAAGGCGATGGGAACGACAGAACAGATCGAGACGGAAGAGGGCAAGCAATTGAGCAAATAGAAACAACAACGCGGAGGTGGGAAACCAATAAGGTAAGCGACGCGAGTTGTTTTCTAAATCACACGCCATTAATCCGTGCTTTTTTTGGCTATTTAGTTATCGATCGAATTGACAAGAAGACATGTGACTCTATCACGCGGTTTCTTATGGCCCAAAAGCTTCCAACGCAGGCCCAATTCGCAA
>JBBUKS010000117.1:10385041-10402318 GCA_038050645.1 Hedychium gardnerianum
TAATTGCCTTCAATTTTAGGCTCATGTTTTCAGCTCCCAGTCTGGTAGATGTGCAGCTTTCCTTGCAAATTACGATTCAAATTCCTTCGCAAGGGTAATGTTCAACAACATGCACTACAGCCTCCCACCATGGTCGATCAGCATCTTACCAGACTGCAGAAATGTAGTATTCAACACTGCAAAGGTAAGTTAAATTGTTTTACCAAATGATGTCGGATGCTATAAACATCTTTGTCGGTAGATGTAAAAGAGATGCTATTTTTGAGCCATCCTTTTTGTTCAGAAAGTTTCATTGTTGTCAAATTACCACAGGTTGGAGTTCAAACATCCCAAATGCAAATGCGGCCGGTTAATGCTCAGTCACTCATGTGGGAGACCTATGATGAGGAGGTGGTGTCACAGGGAGAAAACTCATTGATTACTTCAACTGGGCTGTTAGAACAGATAAATGTCACTAGGGATACGAGTGACTACTTGTGGTACATCACTAGGTGCGAATTTATCCAACATACCTTTTTCAGTTTAAGCATAGCTAGATCCATTCAGTCTTATTTTTTTCGTTTGCCTTTCTTCAATGCATTATGAGATTAGTATTTGATTGCACTATAATGATTCACTCACTAAATCAATTACAATACTATGCTATTTTTTGTAGTCTTGATGTCAATCCAACTGAAGGATTCTTACAACGAGGTCAGCTTCCTGTTCTCACAGTCCGATCAGCCGGTCATGCTCTTCATGTCTTTATTAATGGACAACTCTCAGGTATATAAATGTGTTCTTAAAGGCTTTGATCATCAAAACAATTTAAACTTTGAATATTATGATATAGGTTCCGCTTACGGGACCAGGGAGGATAGGAAGCTCAAATTTTCTGGTAATGTCAATCTTCGTGCTGGAACTAATAAAATTGCGCTGTTAAGTGTGGCTGTCGGACTACCAGTAAGTTACTTATTTGGCATTTCTATGAACTAGATTTTTCTAGTCGGGAATAAGACACTGAACTAGTTTTTTGGTGAAGAACGCAGGCATGCATTATGAGTTGTGGAGTACTGGAGTTCTAGGTCCTGTCGTGTTACATGGGTTTGATGGGGGAAGTAAAGACCTAACATGGCAGCAATGGTCATATCAGGTCATTGCCCTTGTCCATTATAGCTTTGTTTACAAACCAGTAAGTTTCGAGCATGGTGAAGCAATAACTTTTTCTCGTCTTCTTCTTTCATAGGTTGGTCTTAAAGGAGAAGCTATGAATTTAAACTCCTTGGAGGGTGCTTCCTCTGTCGAATGGATGCAATCTTCATTGGTAGCTCAAAATCAGCAGCCCTTAACATGGTACCGGGTAGGTGCATCTAGCTTACCTTACTTATGTAAGATGATAGCTTTTAGCATCTAAGTTTCTACGACAACCATTTGCAGGCATATTTTGATGCTCCTGATGGGGATGAGCCATTAGCTTTGGATATGAGTAGTATGGGAAAGGGCGACATTTGGATAAATGGACAAAGTATTGGAAGATACTGGACTGCCTCTGCCCCTAATGAATATTGCAATTCATGCAGTTACACAGGGACATATCGATCACCAAAGTGTCAAAGTGGCTGCGGCCAACCAACCCAACGATGGTAATTTTTTTCACGAGAGACAAATATTTGATTTCTATTTATTCTTTGAAATGCTGGCAGAAGGAACTCATACTATTGCTCCTTTAGTTGGATTGAAGTAGGATTATGTTTGTCAATTTCAGTAAGAAAATTTTGGTAAAAAAGGGGGGCTAATTGTTGGATATTTAGGTACCATGTGCCACGTTCGTGGTTACAGCAATCGAGAAATCTACTAGTAGTGTTTGAAGAACTAGGAGGTGATGCGACAAAAATTTCTCTAGTGAAGAGAACCATCTCTAGTGTGTGCGCCGATGTATCTGAATGGCACCCCATGATAAAAAATTGGCAGATTGAGAGTTATGGCCAGCCTGAAGAACACCACAAGCCAAAGGTCCACCTCCGATGCACCCCAGGACAAGTTATATCAGCCATTAAATTTGCTAGCTACGGAACACCCCTTGGAACGTGCGGAAATTTCCAACAGGGGGCATGTCATTCATCAAATTCCAACAGCATTTTGGAAAAGGTTTCAACACTTCTCTTTTATCCTGCTCTTGTTGGATAAGCATATTTACTTTGTCCATCGAAAAGCACCAAATTCATTATTGGTCACTGTTTATGACTTTGATGCATATATCATATTTTGCCTTTTCTGTTTTTTGACAAGGAAATATGAATTTCTTTTTTCTTTTCCTTTTCGATTCGAACAGAAGTGCATTGGACAGCAAAGGTGTATGGTTGCGATCTCCACCACCAACTTCGGTGGGGATCCGTGCCCAAATGTCATGAAAAGAGTTGCAGTTGAAGCCATATGCTCTGCAGTTGCTCAGCCAATGCATTGAGCTTCAAAAGCGCATGGAGGAAGTTCTTAGTAGCTTGAAAGATCACCCAGAAAATCCCGGCGCAGTTGTAAAGTGCAGGTTAATCGAAGATAGGTGTTCTTATTCTGGTATTTGCATGTAGAGGAGAAAGACAATTAGTAAGTGTGAATTTGTCGTCATTCCAATTTACTTATTTGGAGTCCTAGATGTTTGGCCTGCCTGAGTTTAATCAGAAGACAGCGCCAGAATCGAAAGCAAGAGGAAAGTAGAGAAAAATTCTCTCTCCTTATGCTTTGATAGAGGTATGTTTCTTTTAAGTATGGTGATGAACTTGTCATTTTTATGTGATTTAAGGTGTTGCAAGAATCAAAATTCTTTTTTCTTGCTGTTCTTTGTCCTGCCATGAATTTACTTCTAGATATTGGAAATTCCATAACAGTGATGCTGGATCTTGTCCAATTTGTTCTCTTATATTCAAATATCATTCTAGTATATCACTGTATAGAAGAAAACATAATAAACAATTAAGAATAGTGTGACTGTTTGATTATACAATCCCAGCAGTTTTATTAATTTAAAGTTCAGTAATTCCATTACACGAGAACAGTGTCAATGGACTTGGATGACATCCATGATTTCAACTAGTATACAACACTTTTACATGTTTTGACCTTCCAATTACAAAAAATATGATTCTATCTTTACAGCAAACTACCTATAATTCCACCAAATAACTGCCCATTTATGATACACTGCATACTATACGAAACTCGTGTTCTCCTGTATACTTGGAAACAATGCCCGAAAAGGATCTTAGAACAAATTATTCTGGTTGAAACAAATCATGTAGTAGATGTGTTGAAACAAATCCTTGCTGTTGATCCCTGACAGACATTTGAGTAATCATAGGCATCGGTATCTGGATGACACAGCTGGAGTGGTTGTGCCATAAACGCCGTTCTCTCTCAATGCAAGAAAGCTTTGTTGATTGTCTGATATAGGAAGGCCAAGTGTAAGTGACACCCCACTGTTTCCATACTGACCTAGCTCGGCCATCTGATATGTGAAAAACCTCCCACTTTGATCTGCATTGTCAATAGCATCTTGTAGAAAACTGGAGTCTCCTCCAATCGGCCTTTGGTCACTGATCTTTGTATTCATACTGGCAACTTGGATGGTTGGTTCATTTTGAAAAGCAATAGCTGACTCGACCCTATTGATAGCAGGAATGGCGCAGAGCCTTGAGTCGCATAACTGGCTTGTTTGGCATCTCGCGGCATTTGTGGTTTTTGGTTCCTCGTGGTCAGCAGAGGATTGAATGTCTTCCTTTGCTTTTGGTGGATTTTCTGAAGAGTTTGAGTCAATCTCGATGTCACCGAACTCTTCCTTGTACATGTCTTCAATCATAGGCTTCCAAAGGCGGACTCGTGCATTTATGAACCAGTTTGCAACCTGGAGAAAGTAAAGTAGGATCAATAACACTTCAAAGAGGCAAGGAGTTTCATTATTAAATGTTCTTTTATAATATAGATAAAAACTAGATCATGCAAATAGCATAGATTATCAGTTATGCAATCCAAAGATCCTACTGAATCAAAAATGGTTTAGCACCCATAATCTACAATAGCATAACACATCATTAGAATCACCAACCATCAACTCTCAATGACCCAGTAGAAACATAAGCTACATGGTCAGGAAGCATTTTATAAATACAATCCTACAAACTATTTCTTATGTTAAACAGATCAATTGTAACAAGTAATTTTTAGTTGAAAGAGGACAGTGAAGGAATCACAACAGAGAATTAGAGGGTGAAAAAAAATATCCCTATTGAAATATATGTTATGGATGTCGTAAGCGCGCTAAAGGGAGAGGCACAAAGACAAATCGATGCTCACTTCTTGACAAGATTTGTAGTTCGTAGAAGATTAAGTAAATAATACCTGACTTCTTGACAAACCTGTCTTTCTTGCAAGCATTAGCTTCTCAGAATCCTTTGGGTAACTGCAAAGTAGATACTAATTTAAGTGTTAGCATATCCTCTGAATTTTGTATTTACAACATGAGCCTGGTAAAAATAAGATATCTGGGCTTACGGATGAAGGAAGTGCTCGAACAACCAAGCACGAAGAATTGAAACGGATGACTCAGGCAAACCCCTTTGTGGCCTCCAGGCATTTGGTTGCATAACTCCAAATTGCTGCATGGCTCTCTGTTGCCTTAACTGCAGATCTATGCATCGACGGTGAGATATGCCACCACTCATACTACTAGAGTTATCTGGTTCACCAAGGCTTTTTCTTGCAACTTGAATTTGGCCACTGATGGCATCCCTCAAGCAGCGAAAATGACAAGAAATTGTTTGAAGGGCCAGAGAAGTGTATGGTTTAGCTGCCCCACAACCAGCTATCGTGTCTAAATATGACACTATTATCTGCATCTGATGGTAATAGTGTTTATATCTTCTGTCAACCTGGAATCAATGGAATGAAATGTTATGTTGATGCTCCTTGAGTGATAGATTTTTCTATAGATCATTTTGAAAGATATTCATAAGCACATGCTCCTAATCAAGTACTTTCTGATGAGAAAGAAGCAAAATATTGATTATTGCTCAAATCAAATAACTATATCTGAGATTCTAAGTGCCAACAGAGGTATAAACAGTTTCTTAAAAAAAAAACATCTGTATAAACATTCCAAGGGCGTAGTGAAGCAATTAGCTTGACCACTTGGATCATCACTTTATTTGAGAAGGTAGTGATGTTCAGAAATAGTTGTAACCTATTGATGTCAATCAAAATGTAGCCAAAATTGTTCCAATATACATGCTGGAAACAAATATGAAAAGGCATTAATGAAAGCATAAGAAAAGGAAAGAAAGCCATGCACCTCATTCAACATCTCCAATAGCTTTGTGACCTTGCTATGAAGGTCCTGCTTTTCAGAAGGTGAGAGCTCACCAGAAGAATTAACAGCAATCTCTTTGGGGTTTGAAGTCTTAGCTTCAGTTTTTTTCTTCAAAGCCTTCTCAAAATTAGCTACTTCATTGAGTAATTCTTGTGCTGCCTTGAGATACTTTGAATTTAGGACCAAGGCTGTCAGATTTGAATGCCCGAACGATTGATGATTATCAGTAAAAGACAGATCCGAGCAAGCAGGTAGGTACTGAATTGATGGAACTGGGATTTGGTTGCTAAGGCTGAGAGATAATCCTTGATTTTGCATCATTGGTACATTTGACTGCTGCAAAGACAAATTGTTCCCATTTGTGATACCCAACTGTGCCCGCAGAATCATCTGAGGATCATCAGCACCAAGTAGATTGCTCGAACCACTGATAGAATCGACAATTGTTTGCATAAATAGCATCTCATGCCTCTCACCCTTCCAATAGTTACAAACATGATCATCAGAACATGCCCCAGTAGGCCCTTGTGAAAAGATGGCAGTGGCAACAGGAAGCTCAAGATGATTCTGCTGGGTTTGAGTAATATTGCTGACCAATGCATTCCACTTTGATTCAGAATATGGAGCATTCCCTGGTACACTTGGGCAATGATTTGAAGCAGTTCCACTTTGATCATCAGATGCTGAAAACAAAGTAGGCATATCTTTCTCCCTTGATTAAACCTACCTACAGTTTGATTCTCGGAAACAGACAGGGAGACAAATTAGATCAAGCGATGGAGACGGACAAAGAGGGAGACAGCAGGAGAAGAGCTGAGATGGTCTTGATGTTGATCCGAAGAACCATGAAACGTGCTGATGCAGAATTAAATACGTCGTCGTTGAAGAAGAAAGATGATACGATTGAAAGTGACTGAGAAAGCAAAAACAACAGCACGAGAAATCCCAAAGTCCAGTACCTGAGAACGAGAGCAGAAGGGGGCAAAAGGAAAAGGGCAAAGTCGTCGGCGGCGGCGGCGGCTGTCCGTGCTGAATCCGAATCCTCCCAATCCAGAGACAAACCGATCCCAAGACCTCAATCCCAAGGACACAAAGCTTGCCCGTTTCTTCTCTGCCCTCAGTATCCCCAATTTTTAAACCCTTTTCCTCTCTCTCTCTTTGCTGACTCTCTCATCAGATTGCCATAACCATCCCCCAAAATTCCAACTTTATCATATAAGATTACCTCTCTGGCCTCGCCTGGTGGTAAATGACAAATCTTTCTCTCAATTCCTCTTCCTACTCTGCTCAATCTCTTTATTCGCAAGTTCTTGGTGGGGGCTTCTCGTAGCTTAGCCTTGCTATTTGTTAAGGTGCGACATCTCCTAACCACCAGTTGGTAGACATCAAACCTGTTCTGTTCTTAACCCTCTCAAGCACCAACTTGTCTATCTCTGCCATTCAATCCACGTTTCTCTCCTTAATCATTCGGCCTTTCCATTCACCTCCATTGATTCCTAAGCATGGGCGGCGACGCTCCACCCACACAAATCCTCAAGGAAGCTACTTTACCAATATACCTTCCGGCAAATGCTGTACCACTGCCTGATTAAGAATTTGTCCTGATCTCCTGTTTGTTTGCAATGCATCGGATGTGAAATTTTTTAGATCACAATTTTACCATCTGCTCCAAATCTACAATTTTCATTCTTCTTTATTCTTGTTTGTTTACAGTATTCCGAAGCTGCCTGCCTCGTTTGACCTCTGAAAGTAGACAGAAAAAGAGATTTTGATCATTGAATAATCAAGATTTCACCAACTCCAGAAATATCATGGTGTAGATTAATCAAAAATGGATCAGAGACCAATGGATTAGCAGTATGGTCAGGAGTAATTCCATCATGGATATCAATATTATTGAAGATTATACGATGCCAGTTGAAGGCAAACAATGTGCAGACGTTGTACTTTATACTAATCTTTTGTCTGAATCCAACATTTTAAAAACAAAAGATGCTTCCAATGACATCAACAGATTCTCCTGTTAATTAGATATTATAACACTCAAACCTATCACTCCATGCAAAAGTCTAGTCAACTATTACTTTTATTTTGAATGTCCTTTTTATTTGGCAAAATAAAATAAAAATTTATCAAATTTGATTAATCCATTATATATTTAAGCATCTTCAATCCCCCACCACACACCATCGAAGCTAAGGTAGAGGACTACCTTTCAATCTCCTTCAATTACGTAGCACCATGTATCACTAAATACCTTTGAATTAGAGATCTGAATCTAACATTGTTTTATTATTATTGAAAAACAAAAAATATTGTTGCTTTTAATACCAGGAGAATCAAACCGAACCAAAAACAGTTCGGTTCGATTTGATTAAATTTCACGGCTTTTGACATCTGCATTGGATCGAACCGGGTTCAGACCGTGTCAGGGGCAATTTGGTCATGGGAATAGTTTGCACAGTAGACACCGGAACCGGCCGCTACCAACCGTCAAGGCGACGCTTGGCTGATTCCTCCACGTGGCGGGAGATCTTTGGCCCACCAAAGTTTATATAGCACTGTTCCGAAAGGCTGATCGTCAATGTTCAGCGAGCGGCCGATTGGGATTCGAGAGCGATAGAGCGAGCGAGATGGCGACGACAGCGGCGGTTGGCGACGACGGTGCAGTGGCGGCGGCGGGGCGTAGCAAGAAGAACCGGATCCAGGTATCCACCAACAAGAAGCCGCTCTTCTTCTACGTTAATCTCGCCAAGGTATCGCTCGTCTCATTCCCTCTCCGTTTCTTTCCCAAATTAGGATTTGAGATGGTATCTTGATTTTATGCTTTGATGAATGTTGTTCCGCTTTGCAATTCCCTTGGATTTGTTCCTTCCTGTATTCGTATGTGATCTGGATTTTTTTTCGCACGGAAATATCTCTTGTCTTCTTCATTTAGTTCACGAAATTAAGTTAGAATTGCGAGATTCTGGATAAGCGGTAAGTTTGCTTTATCGTAGTTTATGAGATAATTGTGCCTTTATCAATGTAGCATTTGATTTTTGAAAACGATATTTTTTGCTTTCTATTTATATAAGCATTCAGTGATCAATGTAGTTGTGGCCGGACTTAATTGGTTGTGTGGCAGTAATTTTCTTACAAGATCTCGTTCTAGTGGTTTGCAGGGATCTCTTAATTTGATCTTTCTTTATTCTTTAGATTGGAAACAAGAACTGTTTGGTTATCATTGATTACCCTTCATTCATGGATGGATCTTTCTTTAAGCGCCACAGTTTGTTTTGATTCTCTTGATTTTGCATTCTTTATTACTATAAATCTGTATTGATTTCTCACAATTTCTTTTATACTATAACCATTCCTGATAACAGAGGTACATGCAGCAACACGAAGAGATTGAGCTTTCAGCTTTGGGAATGGGTAACTATTCACTTCATATGGATTTTTATTTAGCTCTCAGCTTTGCAAAAAATGATAATTTTAGGAACTGATAGCTTTTCTTTTGGGTGATAGCTATTGGCACGGTAGTCACGGTTACTGAAATCTTGAAAAATAATGGACTTGCTACTGCGAAGAGTAAGCAACAATGATCTGAACAGACATCTTATATGAGCTAAACTAACTAACAATATCGTTGTGATCAAACAGTGATCCAGACCTCTACAGTTGGCACAAAAGATGAAGTAAAGGGGCGATTAGTTCGGAAGGCGAAGGTTTTTTTAATCTCATCCTCTCTTGTTCTTAGTTTGTAAGTTGTAGCTTGTTGTTACCCTACTTTGCTGTGCAGATTGAGATCTTACTTGGAAAGACTGACAACTTCAATGATATCGTGGCGGCTGCCAAAGTAGTTCATGAGAAAGCTGAAAATGGAACGAAAGGCAGCACCAAGGACATCATTTCTGCTGAAAAAGCTGATGATCAAGATACATCAGATAATGGAAAGACCAACAGCTCCAATGGCATTGTGCATGTTGACAAAGTAGCTCAAGATGCAGCTGGGAATGGAACGAAAGACGATTCCAATGGCATTGTTTCTGCTGACCAAGTAGCTCGTGAGGCAGCTGAAGATGGAAAAAAGGAGTAATGGGAGGGATGTGTGTCTTTTCAGTGATGTTGGATGTGCTGTAAATACAGATTGCCGACCTTGATGAAAAGAATGCCATAGCATAGAAATAAGCCTTCTCTTGCCTTGTAAGATGTGCCTGTGTTGTTGTTTCTTGTATCTGTCGATCTTTGGCATAAACGGCTCATGAATGATCAAAATGAAATAAAAGATTGTTTGCCCTGAAGAAGATTGTATGATGTGCATGTTTGAAGCCCCTCTTTTGCCGTTTCAAGTGGATTTATATATTAAATTGATTCAATTGGTTCAATTTTTAAAACTCATTACATCCTTCAATTTCTAAAACCACGTCCAGGAACGACTCAAAGTCAACCACTGTAATCCAAACTTTAAGATATTTTGTGTGCGTGTTGAATCAAAACAAACCTTTTAAACGAATCGCATATGGAATTGGTCCAAAAGTTTCAAACTTCAAACTCATGCATGCACACTATATTCCACTCTATTTCGCTATATATTATATAAACTCTCATGCATCCTTCCATAATCACTCCTGACGACGTGAGATATCGTGGCTCATTGATGGCAAAGGCTTCATCAGGGGCGATATATGATGGCGAGGTTAAGCTGCTTGTTTTGCTACTGGTGGGTGGTGGCGAGCTTGCAACTGCGCGGCCAGTTCATAATGGCGTCGAGGCCGGTGCACGTGGAGGAGCGATGGGAGCATAAGATCGACGGGATGCTGCTACAGTCTCTGCCGGGTGGCTCTGCCTGGGCGTTCCGGCTGCATCCCCAGCCCCAACAACAACGTTTACTCTCACAATGCTTGTCCTCCCTGATTCATATATTATATATTATATTATTTATATCATATGTACGAATGCATTTGTAGTTGAAATTTTTGGAGATAGTTATTGATCTCTGAAACAAATAGTTGTATAATTGTATAGTCGATCGGCAAGTATATTAGATTTGAATAACTTGGCAAAATTAATAGTTTAATTCCTTTTCATTTAATTTTGACAAATGTTCTCTCATTTGAAAAGAGAGAGAGAGAGAATCGCATGTTCAATTACCTTGTCATTAAAATTTTCAATTTTTTTTTTCTCATGTTGCCTCTCATATCTTTATTTTTCTTTGTATTTTTACTTATGTTTGAAAAAAAAATCAATGTATACAATATTTTGTTTTCACATTTGTTTTCAATCCTTCACTCTCTTAAGTAATATTATTTTAACTCCATTAAATAATAATTAAAATATGACTACTTTTAAGTGGTTGAGTAAATTCATAGTCGCCTTCCTATCACTATTCATGTAATAATACATAATTAATTAGAACTAATAGTTGAGAGATTATAAACTTTTTTTATACCTTGATTGTAGTAATAAATAATTTTGTTTGTTTCACTTCATTAAATTAATTTGTACTTCAATCTTTACTACAATTTAATAATAATAATAATAATAATAATTTATTTATGAATAATTCTGAATTATATGAATTTATTGAAAATAACTTATCTTTAAAACCTAAAAGGTAAGATAAAATATTTTTTTAAAAAAATCTAATTAGATATTTTCGCACACTTAATTTTGTTTTATAGTTATTTTCGAGTTACAAAAATTCTAATTAGATTTTTGTCTCCTGTTTTAAGAAACAAAAACAGTGTGTATCAGAAGAAGAAAGAAGAAGCAATTTCCCATCTATGTAAAGGAACGCGAGAAGGCCCAAAGTTTTACTACTTGGAATCGAGCATTCTCTGTTGCTCCTCTCAATCTTGCATCTCTCATGGATTCCTTCTCCAATCTCTTCCTCCAATTCTGACCTAATTAGGATCGCCAAAATCTTAGCTTTCCCCTGAGCCGACTATGGCGCCCACAAGAAAACCACTCCTGATGAGAAGTGGAGCGTCAAAGTCTCCACCTTTGAGCTCCAATCCCGATCCCTCGCCATGCCTTTCTTCTTCTTCCAATCACTCCCCTGTCTCCGACGACTCCTCGAGCCGCTGCGAGGGCCTCGACCTGCTGGTGCTCGCCGTGATCGAAGTCTTCGGGGACAGAGTTTTCGAGAAGGAGCGCATTGGGAGAAGCGGAGGCGGCGAGGCGGCGGCGAAGAATGGGAGAAACGGGGCGAGGGAGGAAGAGTTTGCAGGCGGATTGAAGCGGAAAGGGAATAGAAGGGAATCGACAATGCCTTCTAGGTTCAAGGATTCTGTGTTGCAGCCATGGAAGCGGAGCACCCGCCGGCGACTGAGCGCCGGTAAGCGATTGGATTCGGGGTAAATGACGAGATTTTTGATTGGTCGCTTTGTTTCTCCAGTTTCTGTTTGGCCCTTTTTTTATCTGTATGCAAAGCCGTGGAGATCAGATGAATATGAGCAGCATCGCTGGATGATCTTCTTTGAATATCTTTAAAATTCAAATGAAAAAGATTGAAGTAAAATTACAGATCCAAATCATTCTAGTTTCCGATTTGTTTATGAGATTCCCTCAATTGCACACCATTGGTAGATGCTATTTTCTCGAGAAGTTTGTGTTTAGATTCAAGCAACAATGTCCTCTTTCCTTCCATATTGTCATTGACTTTGCTGCTGCTTATCAAAATTCTGTAGATTGGAACTTGAAAGGATCATAATATTTCTGAATTACTAGGCTCAATCACTGGGAAATATTTTCATTCTTTAAATCATTTGGGCTGAATACAGTTGCAAATACTCCTTTCGGGGTGAATTATAGTAGCATTTGTGAGCTAGATTTGTGTTTGTTGTATCTTCTTTCTTCACTATCTCAATTTGTGAAAAGTTGTATCAAACAAGTTAAGCCTTGTTCATTTATCATTCCTATACTTGTTAGCTAACAATTGTTAGTGATGAACCTTTGTGTTCACTTTTCTGCATGTTCTATCGAGGTTGATTGATGATCTCGGTTGACACAAAGACTCTTGCTTCTGATTGTAGGTATGCAGTTAAAATTTATCTTTCTAGTATTTCTTTCTACTCTTGATTCAATCTCAAGAGATTAGTTAGATACTGTTGTTATTCCTTTGAAGTCCCAAGATTGTCTGATGAATCAGATCACTTTACAAACAAGTTTTGGTAAAGAAAAAATAACTCTTTTTTCGAGCATAGTACCTTCTTTCAATAAAGACTGGCAATGACCTTCAATATCTCATAAAAGGGAACTTTTTCATAGCTTCAAGAGAGGTTTTGGGGACCTTCTTCATTGGCAGTCACATTCTATGTTCACCTTAAGTCGGAGAAAATCGACTTAGGATGAGTTAGACTTAGGCTGAGTCAGTTCCTTCTCAACTGAGTCGTATATACTTCGGCCGAGCTACCATTCACTTTGACTGAGTTGAGAACTACTTCAGCATCAAACTCAGATTCAAACATGTATTATTTGCATTCGTTTGTAATGTTTAATCCCTCATTTAAAACTTGACGTTTTAATTGAATTAATAATGTATGAAATAATCCATTGTTTGTCTCTTATATAAAATTCGCATACAATAATTGAGATAAATTTATAGTTTACGGGTACTCTACATACCTTTTATTTTCTCAAAAATATTTATATGTTAGCTTTAATACGAATCTATATTTCATCTGCCTAATTTAAATAATATAGATGCAAAGTTTATACAAATGGTAAATATACGTTAATAAATTACTTTTAAGATAAATGATTATGCGTATTTGTGTATGCGCATTAAAATTTGTTTAGCGATGCTTGATTAGGTTTAAAAATGAGTTCAAGCTTATTTAAAGGCATATGTTTGGGCTTTTATTGGGCTAAGCGGATTGAGCTGGATAATGAGACGGGATTGATTAAATTGGGCGGTTTGGATGAACCGGTTCGATTGGAAATTGGCTGGTCGAAGTTGGGCTTATTTAAGCAGGGAGAGAACGTGTCGGATGACTACCGATCGATCCCTTCTTCGTCTCTTCCGTCGCGGCGAAGGAGAAACCAAGGCCGAAAGACGGCGGCTTCCGGCGCCTATTGAACGAGCAGAGTGGTGATGCAGGGGACGAGGGTGGTTGAAGCGAGCGACTGAGTGTGAGCATTGACCTCCTTCGCTTGTCGGCTTCGAGTTCCCGAATGTCTGAGAATTTCCAATCAAAGGAGGGGCGGAGGAAGCGGCTTGTAGAGTTTAATTTAAGAGTGTAATTGTGAGTTCTGGTAGGATCTATGTCTTAATTTCCTTGGATTCGGATGCTTTTCGTCAGTTTTCGTCCTGCGGCGATGCTCTGTTGTTTTTTTTTAGGTCTTTTCGCCCGGTGGATTGGAAGATTTCGTATTTATGTATGTGTAGTTTGGTTATCGATGTTTCTTTTAATGGATGATTGACCCATCGGCATTTTGATCGATCCTTGATTCCGGCGTCAAGAACTCTGTTGGTAAGTGTCCAGATCGAGTAAGACTCTGTATTTTTTGACAATTAGGTCTTAACTTGTGAATGCTCCGCATTCAATTTATTGTTGTGATGGTAAGGCGGCCTGGGATTCTTGACTAGTTTAGTGGGTGTGATCGGCTATTTCAGGAACTATGTACGATTCTTGTGCTTCAGCTAGAATAGTTGATCGGCCAAGTCTGGTCGGCTGCAAGGACGAATCCATGGCCGAGTGGGGTTAATGACAGTAATCGACTGGGTTGGCAATGAGTGTGAGAAGATAAGAGTTTGTTGTGTTGTATACATATCAGAGAGAGAGAAATAAAGGTTGAGTAGTTTGTGAAAAAAAAAAATCTTTTGAAAAAAGAGAATGTTTGAGTGGCCAACGCAGTTCACATTAGGGATTTAGGGTGTTGTTAGAAAGAAAACAATTTGAGCACTGAGATAGCTAGGACACAGAGGCCCTCCGCTACTCAGGATACAGAAATCAAGTTTTTGCAAACCTTGATGAGATAACACGGGAATGAATCGATCATATAGGGATTGGAACCTAGGTAGGAGACAGCTGTTATCGGGATGCAGGGAAACATTGAAAAACTTGCTTTTTTTTTCCAATATGTTCTTTTCAGTTATACTCTTATTGTTGTTGTTTGTCATCATATTTTATTTTGAATTAGTCACCATTACTGATATGTGGACTTAGTTTCATTGTTGATATTATGATTATTGTTATGCTTTATATTATGAAAGTTGTTCTTGTGATTGTATGTGGTGGTAATTTTTCTAGTAGGGTATTGCTCATGTTGCCATACTGATACGTCAAGCTGATTGTTGTTACTCCCTATTATGTGTATGGACCTAGACATATAGTTTGTCATGGCACAAGAATTTTACTAGCGATGCACTCTAGTTGTTAGGTTCTGGTTGTTGAATACGTACTAATGGCATATTTGTTCTGAAGTAGGCTTTTGGCACCAGTAAGCATGTTGATACGTGTGCATAGGAACACCCAAATGGGCGAAATACGCTATTGATGTCCTAATTGATTTGGTATTAGAGTAGTAACATTTGTTCACTTACCTTTTAGTTGTGGATAATAACATATACTAAAATGTTATGCATTCATTAAATCTTTCCTTAAACCTACTTAACATTTTCCTTTGATTTCTGTTGTTGTTGCCTCCAGATTTAATAGGATCTTTGTTGTTTTCTTCACTAACTTGTTGAGGCGAGAAGTGATTGCTAGAGGTGACACTTTGACGTTTCTTTTAATTCTGTAAATCTTGATGTTATTTTTTGCTTGTAGTTGTACAATGGTATTCCTAGTTAGAAGTTTGGTTCATTCATGTATTATTTAATTTTTGAAGTTTTGATTGACTTGTAAGTTGTTACAACAGGTTGAGTGGTTGTTGTCAATGTTGTTTTTTGCTTTATTGTTGTAGGTCATATCTATTGTTTAGTAGTTTGAACCTAGTGGCAACTACCACATCCTTCCTTTTCTCTTTAATCCTTCCCCTCGTCGAACGAATATCAACCTTGCTTGATTGTGAATAACAGGAAGTGCTGATATTTTAGAGTGTTTCCTAACACTTGCTTCTCATATCGCAATCATATTTTAACTCCCTTTATGATGGACATATTTTGTATATTTCCCCTTGTTTTAGATGTATTTGTCTATGTAAGATACTGGGATTCGGTAATTTGACTAATTTCTATTACTAACTTAGGCATCTTTAGTTCTTTTGATCTTAGAGAGGTAAGCTAACTTAGGCATACAAGGATTCCTTGCCTAACGCAGCATAGTATCCAACCAAAGTCTGCAGCTCGTAGGAGTAACCTGATGCCAACTGTCATGAGCTACAGACTTTGGCTGGGCATCGTGCGGCCTTAGGCAAGAAATTGTTTCTTTATATGCCTAAGTCAACCTATCAGTCTAAGGCTACAAGAGCTAAAATACTAGAAGAACAAAGATTTGTATTTCTACTTGAATTGATACACATGAGGGTGGACACTTCTATCTATAGTATAGAGGGTCCCTTAAAGTATAAGTGTAATACAACTTGTACATTTTAGAACATATGTCGTACAACTAATACATTTTGCCCAGATGATGACTAAACCCTTTGTGCTTAGGTGCAGCAGTGGACTGTAACAGTAGCACTTATATCAGCTCCATCAAAAGTATCTACACCCATATATTCTCAACTGATACAGAACGGCTTCAACATATTAATGCAATTAGAATATTGTTTCCTGTTGGTGCGCAGCTTAAACATGTTATTAACCTTTTCTTCGAGGTATTTGTATTTCTCCTTATTTCTGTGAACATAATTTGAAACTGTTTCCCTTGAAATTTATGATTGTTCTCCACTGGTTCTAACAGCACTAAAGGGGAATACCTAAAGAATATAGACCTAATGTGTGTTGATGATATTTTTTGTGTCGAAAAAAATTGCAGTGCAAGTAGCTACGTGGGCATCGAATGAAGACCTGGTCCATAGGCGTGATTTGATTCTCATTATTCTTTTGCTCGTCTCAAACCAGAAAACCTGATTGTAGATAAATTGTCGGCCATGAAGAGCTTGATGTTTCATTTTTGACAGGGGTGAGTAAAATTTTAGTTAAATCGAATAAATTGATCAAATCGATCGAATTTAAAATTTTGATTTATTTTTTTCAGAAAAATCGGTTAATTCGTTAATTCGATTCGATTTCGGTTTTGAAATTTCTATTCAATTAATCGAATATACTGAATAAATCAAAATTTTCATCGAATCGAATTTTTAAATTAATTTTTTAGATCGAAATCGAAATTTTATTAAATCCATTTGATTTTTTTTATCATAATTTGATTAAATCAATATTTTTTTGATTTGATTCAGTTCGATTTTATCAAAAAAATTTATCAATTTAATTTGTAAAAAAAAATTCAATTCAATTTGATAAATTTAATTTAATTTTAATTGAATATTCATCCTTAATTTTTGATGAGTCAAAGGGAATGAATGACAGCAATGCTAGTTATAAGTTGAGGCAAAGAGGATGGATGACAGCAATAGGTTGAACCAAAGGGAATGGATGACAGCAATGCTACTTATAGGTTGAGCCTAAGGGAATGCGTGACAACAATGCTAGTTATACGTCGTCAGGACAATCTATGGTTAATTGTAGACCCGTGGGTCCAGCCCGGACCCGGCCCGGGCCCGTAACCGGGTCAATGGGCCGGTTACTCGTTGACCCGGATCGCCGGGCCGGTTACGGGCCGAGGGGATAAAATCTGGCGGACAGTCGGCCGGCCCGCCGGGTTAAATTTTTTTTTTTTTTTTTTGGGTTTTTGCCCGTTGGCCGGCGGTTCCAACGGCTATGGATAAGATTTAGTGTTCGTTACTATCCAATCTCTATAAATAAAGAGTTCATTTCATCATTTTTTCACACAAATCTTCTCTACTCTCAATCTCTCATTCTCAATTCCGCTGCGGAAACGCGTTTT
>JBBUKS010000117.1:10402418-10425918 GCA_038050645.1 Hedychium gardnerianum
GGGGGGGGGGAATCTCTACGGAAAGATAATGGAAATAAAAGTCAAGAGGAAAAAAAAATCTCTAGAAAGGAACAAAAAGAAAAGAAAAAATTAAAAAGAGAACGAGAAAGAAAGAAGAAATATACAATGGGAACTTCATGGCCACGTGCAGCAATCGCATAAGGCGATCTCACGAGGCCATCGCACGATAGGCCATCGCACGATGCCACACGAGACGACCTCGGGGTACCACTACATGAGGTAGCACGAGGTGGTTTCGTGTGGTCCCCACGGAATGAGTTGTTTGTTAATGTATGAGGTATTATCATAATAAGGTATAGGGGTCAAATCCTGACTAGCAGTCAGGTTCCTGCCCCCCTTATGCACTAGTCACTGTTCGGACTGGCTAGACTAACTCTCGTGATTTACCTCCTTCGTGTTGGTCCTGAGACGGACTGGCGGAGGTGTTGGGGCGAACGTTTCATCTTTTGTCACAACGAGGTGGCTTCGTGTGATTTATATTTATTTTTTTATTAATTTTGAAATAAATTAATGAGGAGGTTGAGGATGAGTTTTTTATTTTTTATCATCACGAGATGATCTCACAGGGCCATCACATGTGGTGCACGAGGTGACCTTGTTGGGTCGCCGCAAGTGATCGCATCCACAGTCATGCGGGAGCCGCTGACCATGTGACGTTGGGACTGTGAGAGTTAATAGGGGATTCGCTACTCTTCTTTAATTTAGGTTTGCAATGGAAATTTGGAGTAAAACAGACGCGAAATACTAATACTTTTATTTTATTTTTGATATTCGTCTCTTACGCGATTAATCCAAGATTTATAACTATCGATCCACCGTTATTAATAAATTTCTCCTTCTCAAATCAAAATCAAAGATGAAAAAAATCTCTGGAAGTAAGCTTTCAACAAATGATGAGGGAGGAAGTAAAAAAAATTATAAATTGAGCTTGGTTCTTGATATGGGCGGTCACATGATAATATGGATAGAGATCACGCGGCATATAATTAAGGTCAAGATTAGTTGAACCCAGTTAGACCTCTCAACTCTTGAGTGGAAGCGTGCTATATAACCGATCGGGTATAGTTATCATCACCTCGATCGATAAAAGACAATCAAAATCACATATCGGAATCAAGGTATCAGGTCGAGATATATTACATCACCGACCGGACGCGCCCTACGAAGCTCGGTCGGTTAGATTATATTCCCGCTCAGGTCTCTAATCCGACCGAACGCGCCATACGAAGTCCGATCGATTGAAGTAGGTCCCCGGTCAGGTCTACAATCTGATCGGATGTGTTCTACAACCCCCGATCGGTTGAAGTATGTCCCCGGTCGGGTATATAATATAGTCGACCGGAATGATCTTATCATTGGTCCGTGCCTCTGGCATGCCTATGAGGTCTGACTCCGACGCCGACAGTACGGCTAGAACATCCCTCAACAGTACGGCCAGAACATCCCTCAAACAGTACGGTCAGAACACCCCTCAACAGCACGATCAAAACACCCCAGACGGTACGCCAGACACTCCCCTGAAGTATGGAGAACGGTAATACTTTTGGACCAGAACATGCTCACCCATGTCTTAACAGTACATGTCATTAATACTGGTCGTACACACCTTGAAGGAGTATATAAAGAAACGGAAGCCACTGTTGAGATGAGAGGTTTTTTCCTAATCTGAGCTATCTTTACTTACTATTTCCACTACCTCTACTCGATCGAACCTGACTTGAGCGTCGGAGCGGGATCCCTAGGCCTCTCGTCTGGAGTTCTCCTCTAACCCTCCGTCTCTCTCTTTGTTCCTCGCAGACCCCCAACCTTAGAGACCGGAGAAGCTCCCTTCACTCGCCGCTCGGTGGACAAATTCCCCCGCTCGGCTACTTGGTTCAACAGGTTGGCGGACCCCTCCGACTGGATCTTTGAATCCCGAAGACCGGAGGACGCGCCCCGCTCGGCGAATTGATCCAGAAGACCGGAGAACTCGCCCCGCTCGATAAACTGATCCAGAAGACCGGTGAATTAGCCCCGCTCGGCGACTTGGCCAACATCTTGCCAACTCACTGGTGGCTCATCCCTCGAAAGTTTCCGCGCGGGAACATTAATATTTTTTCACTTTTATAGGCAAGCTGTGGGGATTAGTCTATTCTAAAATCTTCAGAAATTTAGTTTATGTGAAGACATTGATTTAACTTCTATATGCTTTTATGAACATCACGTTAAGCTAGGATTAATGTGCTGTTTTCAATTTTGTCTCCTAAAATATGTTCATTAGCAATTGGATCTAATATATATATATATATATATTTTATTTCTAAAAAATATTTTTTTCTTTCTACCTTTCTTACCATGCTCAAATCCATATCATTTTATCCACATGTAGGCTCTCAAGGCAGCTGGTCAAGTCTGGTTGTTGTCCCACATGGACTCTCAGGAGACATAGTATACTTTTCCAGGGAATTGAATTGACATGGTGAAAGGAACTTCACAAGAATGGCATGAGCCTGCATTGTTGGCCAAGAGGCTGGCCATGGCTGAGGTTCATGGCGTCACCTCAAGCTTAAGCCAAAGAAGAAGCGTGAGATTTCGCAGAGGACCATGTTGACTAACGCCCATCTCCGCAAGCTATTCCAAAACTAGAATACTGAACCCAAACTCCACTCTGGAACCCTTTCAGGGGCAGGTACGATCACGTCATTCATGTCTGGTAGAGTACTTCAATTTCTAAGGCCGATGGGCTAGTTCCATTTATTGATGTTTTCTATAAAATTAAATTGCTCTTTTTTTAATGAATAGATTTATGTAAGGAAACGGATTGGCAAAGGCATCACAAAGAATGAGAAAAATCCCATGGAAGAAATTGGTTCATGATGGAACAATTGACTAAAACCCCCAAATGAAAGCCATCTTTTGCACAGTAATTTGTTTCGAGCTATCAATTTGTTTGCGAAGTCTAGCATTTTGATCAGTAATTTGTTTCTAGCTATCAATTTGTTGTCTCAAGTAGAAGTTAACTATTCCAAGTGAAGTATTAGTTTTCTGGAAGGAAAGAAAATAAAGCCTAGTTGCAATTGGGACCATTTATTGTTTGACTTGGAGCACGCAACCAAAAAAAATTGCCCATTGTTATTAGGCAAGAATTGACGGAAACCAAACAGTGAAGTTTATGGTGACGGTACCACTTGATTTGGGTGGTTGTTGAATTAATTCAGATGGTTGGAAATTCTATTTTTTTTCCCAATATTTTATGTATGAGAAATATTGATGCAATGGAAACATGGGCAAATAGCAACTGAAGTTATGTCAAATCTGATAGTCATAGGGAGGAATGATGCAATGAGAAGACACATTTAACTTGATTGCAGAGATAGCATCAATTAGTTAACCAAGTTAAATCCATCGTTTCTTATTTGGAAATTGAAAGCCTACAAACAATGATACATGTTATTCACATGGAGTCCGAAGGTTATCCTTTCATGTCCAGATCATATGTGGTCCATGTTAGCGTCCATTGATCGAGTCAAAAGTAAGCATGACATCTCAATAGTGGCTCGGTGATTCAGATATAGCTTTTGCTGCTTTTAGTCGATCAAGAGAATTACTGTCGATTGGAATGGCGTAAATGCAGAGAAGGGGAGCTCCTTTACGCTATGAGTTGTATCTCTTTGATGAAAATTGACAGGGAAACCACAGCTTTGTTACACATGCACCTACGAGCTCACAGTGTGCAACTCATGTGTGATTTTAGTCTATCATTTATCTCTTTAGCAAATTTGTTTTTTTGTTTGATACATTCCAAACGGCAATAGTATGTATCACTTCAATCAGATGCTGCTTGCTTAGAATTCAACCACAACAAAATTGTTAGCCACCACTTCATTGGTCTTTTGGCATCAGAAAACGACCCTTAATCGCAACTCCAAAATTGGAGGAGCTAAATTACTTTCCTGAGTTACATATACATCATTTGTGAAGAAAATGCAACCTCAAGAATTATTCTCTTGTCTCTATATATTTCACAGAAAAAAGTAGCCAATTAAATTTGTATATCTTTGCTTAATATGCCTCCAAATCTAGAAAACTTTCTTCATAATGAATATGCAACCTTTGCCCAGCTGCGATCATTGTTTTTCATTTCATTTGAAGCCGCTGGTTCAGAATCACGTAGATATTTCTGACCATTCACGAAGAACTTGGAATCAGTCAATCAATGCCTTCCTTGCCTTGCTCACCTGGATGTGAAGGATATCTAACCCGAGACAAGTTTAAAGTGCTCAGAAAGATTCCAAAGAAACTTAGATTTCTTTATCAGTGTTGGAAAGCATGACACATGCATCAGTCACAACTCATCAGGATAAGGTACTCGAGCGAGCGAAAAGAAAGCATTTTTATTCATAAAAGAAACGAAGCTTCCTCCTCAATTAAGCTCCAAGCTACACCAGTGTCAGAAAAAGTGTAGCTGTGACTTGTGAGCAAACAAGCCGCAGATCAAATTTACAGTTTTCAAAAACATAATTCAGGAAACAGAATATCTTCTTATATGAAAAGATTGAAAAGTAGTATGGAGCTCTAACAAAGTCATGCTTTAGTTATTCCTGAAAGGGCCTCTTTTTCTTCCATTGCTGTGATTTTTCTTTTTCTCAATGGTCAGTAATTTGGCATACTTTTCTTTTCAATTCTGAATAATCTATTGTGCAGGCCCACTCAATCTATTGCTGTCATAGAAATTATGCTGAAGCACAAGTTGGTACCTGTCTGAGTTCCTCTTCAATTTGATGGATGAGGATGTTCAAGTTTATCCTCTTCCATGCCACGCCATGTTTATTTTGTGGCGATCTGTGTGAGGTTCAAGTACAATGGGCCATGGCCTTTCCATGTGAAAGAATGTGGGGAAAGGAATGGAGATCTTCCTTTCATGTGTTTGCTTCAGATATTGTTCCGAGCATCATCATTTAAACTCACTCCCTGTAAGAAAATTGGGTGAAACAGATGAACTTGGCTCTCAAAATCACTGAAACTCATTCAGACACACATATACTCTTCTGCAAGTTTATGGTTAAATTAAAATAATTACTTTATTATCTCAAATATATATCATTAGTTAATTTAAAATAATAAAAATGCAAAGTAATGTCTGGAAGGATCTATATGTACAAGAAGAACAGGAGAAGCCAACATAATGAGAGGAGATAGGTCCCCATTCAGATTGATAACTGTAGGAACGTGAGAGAGAGATCACCACCAGCCACTGCACCAGCAGCAGCCATGTCTGGAGCTCAGGGGGGATGAACTTTAAATAGAGAAAGCATGATGGTCCACACTCTTCTCCACCATTTGCTCATCAACTTGCCTCCTCATGTCCCCATTCAAATCATTAGTGTAATTAATACTCCTCTCTCACACGCATACACACATATATAAATCTAAAACTGATCAGTCGCCAAGTTAATGTAGTGTGGAAGAAGATTCTTCTCGCCACCAGATGAGCTCGAGTTGACCCACAGCAACATCGCCCATGCCTTGAGATGTCCAGTATATATCGCACCATTCCAGAATATGATTAAATAAATCCACTCCACAACAAGTTGCCAATGGCTACGTGTATATTACTACACAACAGGCTGATCATTTGTTAATTCTTACATGTTTTCCAATTGCGAGTCTTTCTTGGACTTTTGATCTCTTCCTTGCTCGTTGGAGCTCATGGAAGTGGCCGGTAGCGGCGGGAGCGACGTGATTGATCCGGAGGCTGGCATGGAAGTGCATTCCTCGCGCGGGAAGCTGCCGTCGTCGCGGTACAAGGGCGTGGTGCCGCAGCCCAACGGGCGGTGGGGCGCGCAGATCTATGAGAAGCACCAGCGCGTGTGGCTCGGCACCTTCAACGGAGAGGATGAGGCGGCGCGAACCTACGACGCGGCCGCGCAGCGCTTCCGCGGCCGGGATGCCATCACCAACTTTCGGCCTCTCAGAGACGCCGACGATGACGACGCGGCGGAGCTGTGCTTCCTCGGCTCCCACTCCAAGGCCGAGGTCGTCGACATGCTGAGGAAGCATACCTACCTCGACGAGCTGCGGCAGAGCAAGCGCTCGATGAGCTGTCGTGGTAAGAAGGAGGCACTCTCTCTCGGTGCTATGTCGGCGGAAGCGGCCGGGGCGGGGGCTGAGCGGCGGCAGCGTCTCTTCGACAAGGCGGTGACCCCGAGCGACGTGGGGAAGCTGAACCGGTTGGTAATACCTAAGCAGCACGCGGAGAAGTACCTGCCTCTGCCAAAGGCCGGCGGAGGCGACGACGGGAAGGGCCTTCTCTTGAGCTTCGAGGACGCCGGCGGCAAGGTGTGGCGCTTCCGGTATTCGTACTGGAACAGCAGCCAGAGCTACGTGCTGACCAAAGGCTGGAGTCGGTTCGTAAAGGAGAAGGGCCTCGAGGCCGGCGACGTCGTCTCCTTCGAGCAGTCCACCGGCCCCGACAAGCAACTATTCATCGACGCCGTCTCATCCGCAAACCGCCGCTGTAGCGCCGCGGCTGCGGCCGTACAAGTCGTGAGGCTTTTCGGCGTCGATATTGCCAGGAATATTCCGGCGCCGCCGCCCATCGGAACAGGAAAAAGGAACAATGAGCATATGGAGTTAATTTCCTCGCCGGTAATGAATAAGAGACAATGCGTAGAAGCCTCGTAGCAATATTTTGCTTAATTAACCTATAAATTTCGCTCCTTTCTCAAATGTTTCGTTTTTTCAAGATCTTGTTCATAACAAATTAAACAGAAATGGAAGTTTCCAATCTTGAAGAATGAAACCACAGCATCAGAAATTTTGTCTTCTGCTTATCCAGTTCATCTGTATTGTTCTTCACCCACTTAACAAGAACGAACAAGTGGATGAATCTGATGTAGATGATGCTAAAAAGTAACTCGATGTTAAATGATAAGAACCAGCCAAATTGTTGAGGAAGAACAAGGACCTTTCTGCTAGGCAAATAACTTGAATATTGTGCCATTAACCAAGTTAGGTTCGAGGAACTGTACAAAAAGTCTTATTTTAATTATATCTTTGTCGGCAATTTAACTCTGCTTTAGAAAAGAATGAAACAACTGTTGAGATCTGAGAACAACTGTAATAAAAGAGCAACTGCTGGCATTCATGGAAACCATTGACAATAAGCCTTGGAGCATTTAAAAAAAGACCAGGTCTCCCAAGTACATATATATTTTCCTATAGTGCAAGTGATTGCTCATTGGCTGCTTTAGGAAGAGCTGTCAGTCTCATGGCCTACGTCAGAAAAATCAGAGCAAGAAATGAGGTCAATGCAGCTTTTCTCCTCAAACAAGTATTGGATTCTACTAGTTGAGCAAAATATCATTCAGAGAAGACACTTCTGAGACGACTTATTTGTGGCAATTGCCTATAGTTCTTGTTCTCTTTCATGAGCAACAGAGTAGAAGCACCATTGACACATAGCTGAACAGCTCAAGCTCATCCTGGAACAGCAATAACGAGCTCAGTGTTAGAATTGCTTCAAGGTAAGTTTCATGTCAAACAAGATCTTTTTCTTCCTTTTTTTTTTCTGGCACCTGCAATTAAAATCTTCTCTGAATTTCTTCTTATTTGAGTGGCTGATAGACTTCCCAGACTCATAAGCATTCTTTTATCCATTCAACATGTGAAAAATATTACAGCCATTCTTTTTGAAAGTAAACTCCTAAGTTCCCAAGCCAACACGTCAATGCCATAGAAAAAACAAAGAAAAAGAAGATTTCACAATCAAGTTTTAGCATTATCAACAAGTTTTCTTGGCACCATGCTCATCTCATGAACATGACCTATTCAATTTATAGATTAACTAAATCACAATGAGCAGTAATTCTTCCATCTGCATTGTTCTCGAACTCTTCTTGCAAGTCATAGTTAGGAGTTGTAGTCATCCTTCTTATATTATGTATAAAAAAAAATTGAAACACCGAGAAACTATTAACTCATTGTGGTAAAAAGGCGAAACGCTCGCCCCCAGCGCCCCCGCCAGTCCGTCCCAGACCAACACGGAGGAGGTAAATCACGGGGACTAGTCTAGCCAGCTCGAACAGTGACTAGTGCATAAGGGGGACAGGAACCTGACTACTAGCCAGGATTTGAGAGAAACTATCAACTCAAGACTATGATTGAATACTTTAATAAAGAGATACTAAGCTTTTGTTGCCCATTGTCAGTTCCCATCATAGCTCACACAAGACTAATTATAAGTCTGCAAGCCTCAAAAGTAGTAATAAAGTAATGAAGAAAGTGTACCACAAATTAAAAAAACTTGAAAAAAATGAGCTATGTAAAATAATTAAATACAAACTGTTTCTAATCCTTTTCTTAGGCTCTATGAAACATATTTGGGCCAATGTCCAGCCCGTAATTTTTAGAAGAAACCCAAATTGGGCCGACAGATAGGCCATGAAGCCCAATTTAAAACGTGTAGAAATGTGTGGTAACATTATTCTGAATTAATATAACGGGCGTTACGTTAATAGTACACCTGCCTCTGTTTTGGCCAGTTGTTGGTCCAGATCTATCTATAATCGATTCGCGGTCGCATTCGTCTTCGCTTCGGTCGCAACGGGGCACGATCTCCTCCTCCGCAATTTTCATGTGATGCGAGAAGATCACCGGGGAGCGGATCCGTTTACATTTGAAGAGCTGAGACGAGGCGGCGGAGGGCGGAGATGGGGGATCCGGCGACGAAGCGGGCGATGGACGTGGAGCGCTCGTCGCTTTGCAACTGCGTGGTGAACTTCCTGCTGCAGGAGAACTACCTGCTCACTGCCTTCGAGCTCCTTCACGAGCTGCTCGAGGACGGGCGGCACGACCAGGCCATCCGCCTCCGCGACTTCTTCGCCGACTCCTCCCTCTTCCCCCCGGATCAGATCTCCCGCTTCAACGCCCTTCGAGGTTTGACCCTCCTTTCATCGCGGGATCGATTGATTTTTGGAATGCGTTCGGTTGTGTGACAAGTTCGTTGATCGTTATGGTTACTGGTAGGGTGATGTGTGAGAATGGATGATTGTTATGTTGTAACTTTTGTATTTGTTTCAGCAATTTGGGTGATCATATTGCTATTTATGCTGCAATATTAATTTCCTCAATCATACCTGATAATTAGTTAGTAGTTTGAATATTTCCATCAAAATAAAAAAAAAGGAATGTTTTGGGGGGTTCAAGCTTGCTTATCTGGTCACCAGATTTACAATGTCGTTGCATTCTCTGATTCTTTGTAAGTCATCAGCCGGACCTTTTCGTTTCTGTTACAGTAGCTAATTTGAGTTTATAATTTTATGCCATCTTAAACTTTCTTCGTCTAGGAGAAAGTTTTAAGTCGCCTAAATTTTAGACTCGCTTGAGTTATATTTTTCATGCAATTTTCGTTACTGATAGGAAATTCTCCATTTTGTTTTTTTTCCTTCTGTATATTAGCTCCCATTAAGATTTAGATGCATATTTCTACCACTAGAAAGTATCCAGATCTTTGTCCTTCCAATTGAATTTTCTCGCGACTAGTATGGAACTGGTTATATTTTCCACTTTTTTCAGATGCAGATCCACAGAGTATGCTAGAAGAGAAAGTAATGGTGGAAGAAAAGTTATCTGTCACTGAATATGAGCTTCGTTTAGCTCAAGAAGACTTGTCAAGACTGAAGGAGGAGTTTGCAAAGCAAAAACAGTTCTCTCGTGATGAATTTAGTGGTTTGTATTTAGCATTGGAGTTGAGACCATTATGATTTATTCATTATCTGAAATCGTTTTTATATTAAAAATGTTAGCATATATACATACATATATATTGAAAATGTATATATACATATATTGAAAAATTCTGTGAGCTATTTCTACACATCTAATGGGAGAGTACAACAGATCATTATGTTTGTTTTCTCATGTAGAAGTTGAATACATATAACTATAGTGAGTTCAATAAATAAAATCAATACGGTATTATAATGTTTTCTGTTTTTGTATTGTATTACAATTTGTTGCATGCTAAAGAAAATGCTTTATTTTTTTTCTGGATGATGCATGAAAGAATCCTGGAGGTTTTGGCATGCATGATTGTGCAAGTTTCATGGGTTATGTAACCTTTTATTCTTCTTCCCCCTATCAACAGACACATATCTTTGGCTGCATTCTTAAAACTATTAATCTAATAGAACCAGATTGGATCTGTTAAGCATTAATCATCATAAGCAGTTTGAATCTATACTATATGTTGATGGAATATATATATATAATTTGTCACAAATGGCAAGCCATAAATGAATGATCTGGAAAACTGAATGAATATTGGAACATATATCATTCGTTTATTTTGTCCCTTGGATGAACATTAAGCTTCTTTTGCATGATCTATATTTACCTGTTGTCTCTGTATTACATGGCATAGTGGCAGATGAATTTTATGTTGGTAACTGTTTTGTTTCATGCTTGAGATTCACAACACCATTTTCATATTAACTTTACACTTTTTGTGTTTTAATTTTAAGTTATTTTGCTTACGAAAACATCATATTGATGGTCTTATGCTCTAGTTCAGGGTCCACTTCTGATTTGTCTGTCTCTGATGACCCTACAAAACAACAGAACAAGAGACAGATATCTTATGTCTCTTTAGGACCTTTGAAGGACACTGAGCGCAAGGATATAAATTGTGCTGTGAAGGAATATTTGCTCTTTGCAGGGTATCGTCTCACAGCTATGACATTTCTTGAGGAGGTGAGGAGGATGTAGTTTGTGTTGTAAACTAATATTTTGCTAATGGAGTAGTTTTCTTATTCATTTCAATTTTGATGGTGCAGATTCATGATAAAGGTTGTTGTGGTCCCTTTTTGCTTATTCTTTTCTTGTCTACTCATGTACTTCTGTCATTTGGGTTGTCTCTATTTTCTGCAAACTAACAGTTTATGACCAACGTAGTGACGATTAGTCTAAGAAATTTGTATAACTTTACTAGATTCATCTAAGATATATACTGATAGTATATGAAGCAGTATTTTTTCATTTTATTTGCTTGAGAAATTTGAACTAAATGATCTTGATTTGCACTATGATTGCTAAATTGCAAGAAATAGCTGTACGCAAATATAGTGATCTAAGCTTTAGTTGGATGTCAATGAGGGAGACTTTACCCTCCAAACACACATGTTTAATTTAATTTTGGTATTTTTAATTTCAAAGGGGGGAACTTTTCCCATTGGCACTATGTCTCCTGTTTGAGCTTTAACATAATTTCTTGTAAATAATTTTTTTCAATTGTATGACATTTCAGTATTTTGGTATCACTTGACTAATATTACGTTGCAAGAAATTGTGCTTGACAATATTTATCTTTTTTTCTCTGCCCCTTATCTAGCTGTACTTCTATCGAGGTAGGTTAGTTTCTTAAATGCATTTTATATACATATTAATTGGCCTATCATATTCTTCAAGTTTTCTGTTTTCTGTTTCTGGGAAAAATGAAAATTGAATTAAAAATAAAAAAATATCTTCCTTCAATTTTTTTGGTACTATTGTATAATTGTTACACAGTAGATGCTTGATCTTTATTAAATATAAGAAAAAAATATTATGACAAACATTGGGAATAAAATATGAGAAAAAAACAGGAAATAGCAGGCTGTTTCCATAGTGAAACAACTCTATTTATGCATTTTCAATTCTTCATTGCTGATAAAATGCTTAAGTTCACTTTATTTGCTTTGTCAATTTGTAGGTCACTGATCAAAATCTAGATGTGTGGCCACAAAGTTCAGCTTGCGTTTCTGATGCTTTGCGTCGTTATTATTATCAGTACCTTTCATCCTCCTCAGAGGCTGCAGAGGTAATTTTTCCCATATAGCTTGAACTAATATTGGAAGTATTCAAGCTATTTGGTTGTGATAACACTACATCCTCCAAGTTCCACTTCATCAACCCACCAAACCATTAAAGTTCATAACATGAGTTACAGTGTGTTTGTCTTCAAGCACCAAGGATAGCAGTCTGCAGCAGATTCTTCAGAATTCACACTGTTGGTGAAATTTACATGAATATTTATCAGCCAAACAACCTCTGTTTACCAATTAGATTAGGTAACATAAATCAATTTGATTTAGGCTTGAAGTACATAGAGTGATAGCGTAGCACAAAATACTTCCTATATTAAGCATAAAATTTGCACCATATATATTGAGCATCATTCCCTGTTTGGTCCTCTAATTCCTATGGCCATATTATTTATTAAGTTTTTCTTGTAGACTGCTGGGGGCAATGCAATAATGTATCGTCCTGTTTCTCTTATTAAAAGAGTTCTAAAATGGAATTTATCTTCATAATGATGCCAATGCCTTAGGATTCCAGTGAAGATTTTGATGCCTTAATAGGCTGCATTCTCTCTATATATGCATATGCTTGTAATTTTGCATGTCTACTCTCAACCAGAAAATAAACAGAATAAAAAGCTTAGGCACTTATTCCACCTACTTGTGTTTGTAAGCCCTAACATGGAAACAATATCAGTTTCTATAGTTGGATGCATGCTATTGTAGTTCAATTGCTGGCATGGCTATGACACTGTGATTTTGGAAAATAAGAAAGAATCTTCAATCACTTCTTTTAGATGTAAACATATTCAAGCTTACTTTTGACTATTTATCTATTAAATTAATAAATTTGCAACAGAAGATTCATGTTGGATTTTTCTTTTTTTTTTTCAAGTGACAAAGAGGAATCTTGTTCTTGGTTTTCAAGTTGTAATCCATGATTTTGTTGGATTTTATAATTTTAATTGTAGTTTATGTTGATTAGCTCCATTCCTTGTTCTCAGCAAATGAAAACTGTTTATGTTTCTTTTCAAACATAGAAAAAAAGTTGGTGTACATTGAACGAATCCTTATCACACTGCAGGAGAAAATTTCCCTTCTTCGAGAAAATGAACAATTGAAGAAAGACAACAAAAGACTTATTGACGAGAAGGAATCCATGCGCAAAAACAAGGAAGTGACTGATAATCATATAGTAACACTAACTAAATCCTTGGAAATTGCACATAAGGATTTAAAAGACAAGGAAAATCTGGTATTATTCTGTCCATAGTCTTTATTGTAATTACCTTCATAGAATATAGCTGACATCTGTGTGATTTGAAGGTACAAGATCTTAAGCAATCTGTGGATCTTCAGAGAAAGCAGCTAAATGATTGCAGAGCTGAAATCACGGCCTTAAAGATGCACATAGAAGGAGCCCAAGCTAGCAGAGGGTGGACAGTCAGAGAAAATGAAAACACCAAAACTTCTTACAGTGGCAACTCTAAAGAAGCAAATAAATCTTCTTGCAGTGAACCAGAAGAATTGAAGAATGTTGATTCTATATCAAGAAGCCCAGAAGCTACTATATTTGTCAGCGAGGATGCACAGACAGAGGAAAAAGTAGTTGAGATCAATCAAGTTGCTGTTGTATCAAATTCTGTTGACTCAACATCTACCAAGTCGGATGAGAATGGTCACCAGACTTCTGAGAATGTCAAACATTATGTTACTGATTCAACAATAGTTTCTTGTAACAATATTGCTGAATATCAAGATGATGCTTATAATCTCATTTCCGATTCACAATCTCAGAATGAAGTATCAAACCAAAATCCAGGGAGTCTCAAGAGGGAAAGAACTGCTGAAAAGATGGTAATACTGGGAAATACATGTTTCTATGGTGCTAGCATTACTAGTTTTCATTTTGTGGAAGTTTTTTGTGCATCAAAGGTGACTTCTTTCTTGCTAGGCAATGGAGACCATCCAAATTCTTTCAGATGCGTTACCTAAGATTGTTCCTTATGTTCTGATCAGCTATCGTGAGGTTCAAATTGAATCTTTTTGCATTATCACTATCTTGAAATGCTTTATTAAATTGGTTATTCCATATGGATGCAGGAACTTCTTCCATTGATTATGTGTGCAATTGAGCGTCATCCCGATAGCACAGTGAGAGATTCCTTGACACATACATTGTTTAATCTTATAAAAAAGCCTGACGAACAGCAGAGACGTATTATAATGGATGTGAGTTTTTGAATTTAGTTTTGCTGCTTTAATTTTCCTCATCATTGAAGAATGTAGCTTAAGAAGTTGCTTGTTTACTTTTTTCCCTTTGAATTTAGTTCTGCTTCAATTTTCCTCATCATTGAAGAATGTAGCTTAAGAAGTTGCTTGTTTACTCTTTTTCCTTCAGGCATGTGTAAGCCTAGCTAGAAATATAGGACAGATGAGAACTGAAACAGAGTTACTTCCTCAGTGTTGGGAGCAGGTAATCAGTAGTAGGTTTAATTTACTTTAACTGTTTTAGTATGCTTTCTCTTTCTTTCATGTTTGGTTGATGTGATGAAATCCATACACAGATCAACCATAAATATGAGGTGCGAAGAATCCTAGTTGCTCAATCATGTGGAGAACTTGCAGATTTTGTTCGACCTGAGATTCGTGATTCTCTTATTCTCTCCATCATTCAACAATTAATTGAAGATTCTGCCACAATTGTCCGTGAAGCTGCTGCTCATAATCTGGCGCTGTTGCTACCACTCTTTCCAAATTTGGACAAATATTTTAAGGTCAGCCTCATTAATGCTCAGAGGACATCATGGAGCAGAAAATTGAGTTCACAGATTTGTCTAAAATGTAAGCTATATGATAGTCTGGAACAAATGGCTCCAAGGATGGCTGAGGGGCTTACTTCCTGGTCAAAGAAAATTCACTTATCTGAGATTCCTATCTGATATTTGCTCTTTTGTTTCTAGGTTGAAGAGCTCATGTTCCAGTTGGTATGTGATCCTTCAGGAGCAGTTGTTGATACTTCAATCAAAGAACTCATTCCTGCAGTGATAAATTGGGGAGGCAAACTGGATCATGTCCTACGAGTTGTTCTTTCCCACATCTTAAGTTCTGCTCAGGTATACATGTTAGAGTATTAGTATATTTCTTCAACCTATATTGGATATGATCTCTAACACACTTGTTAAGAATTTGTCAGCGGTGTCCACCTGTATCAGGGGTTGAAGGTTCTGTAGATTCTCATTTACGAGTTCTTGGAGAACGAGAACGCTGGAATATTGATGTACTACTAAGAATGCTGAAAGGCTTGCTGCCTTTCGTCCATCAAAAAATTATTGAAACATATCCTTTTAGTCCAGCGCTGGGATCCTCTATCACTTCAGAAAAACAAAATTCCTTCATTTCTCTTTCTTTGCTTCAATTATATGCAGGGTTAGCTCCTTCGACTTCATGTTATGACTATTGGCAAAATATTGCTTTATACAATTCTCACCTTGATTAAACATTATCTTATTTATGTATGTTTGATAAATGGAAAAACTACACTTGGACAGGGGCCACACTACACATACCATTTGGCCTATGTTTGATTGGATGCACACGGACTGCTTCCCTGACTTAATTCAACTATCATGCCTCTTATCTCACAAGGAAGACAATCTAAGAACTCGAATTACAAATGTGAGTTTGTAGTAATTTTTATTTGGTTGATGCAGTTTGGACTAGAATGACTCTCATCTCTTTATTTCTTGATTTGTTTCTCCATCTAGTACCTACTCGACGTAGCAGAATTATTTGGGGAACAATATCTTACACACATAATGTATCCTGTTTTCCTGGTAGCTGTTGGCGATACTGAAAGTGCAGATTTGTCATTTTTTCCTTCAACGATGAAGGCTAGAATCAAAGGTACTAGAACCTTCCCCCTTGTGTGAATTATCCTTTAATTATTTGCCATTTGCCTATCTTATTTTTATGCTTTCATGAGGTTGCATTAAGACAATTAAGAATATCAGTGACTACTCACCCCACGGGATTCCTCTCTTTGTTTAAATGCCATTTGTTAAGAACTTAAGAATGTGTTTGCTGAAGCTTGATTAATTGAAATTTTGATGACATCATCCCTGGAAGATTAGTGTGTAGTCAATTGCATCGTCACTGAATGAATGAATTTCCTGTTTTCTTCGTTGCAGCACTTCGGCCTAAAAATCCTGTGGCAGAGAAGCTTTCCCTCTTGTGCATTCTTCCCTTATTGTTGTCTGCTATATTAGGCGCACCAGCCAATCGTGAAAAATTGCCAGATTACTTGAGAAAGCTGCTAGTGCAGAGCAATAACAATGAAAGTTCTTGGTTTGTTCATCGAAATGCTGAGTTGATTGAGGCAGTCCGCTTCCTTTGGTCAGTATTTAGTTGTTCCAGCTCCTTTTTAAAATATATCACATGATTTGACTAACTGGAGTTGATTCCAGCATATTTGAGGAGCATCATGGAGTCATTTTTAACATCCTGTGGGAGATGGTAGTTAGCGCCAATGTGAATATGAAGACCAATGCAGCACTTCTTCTGAAAGTCCTAGTATATTGCTAACAATGTTAATGCTAGTACTACTCTTTTTGCATCTATTTCTGGTTACAACTCCATCTATGCAAATCATAGGTACCATATATTGATGTGAAAGTTGCCTCGACCCATGTTTTGCCTGCCCTTGTCACTCTTGGTTCTGATGCAAATATAAATGTGAAGTATGCAAGTATAGAAGCATTTGGAGCTGTTGCACAACATTTCAAGAATGACACGGTATTAAAGGATTGTTATAACTATACAATATTCTTTTGGTTCCAACAAATATTCGGCTAATCAAGCATCTTTTCTCAGATTGTTGACAAGATGCGAATACAAATGGATACTTTTCTTGAAGATGGATCACATGAAGCTATTGTTACTGTGGTTCGTGCACTACTTGTTGCTGTGCCACATACAACAGACAGGCTGCGAGAATATATCCTTTATTTTCTGAATATCATGATCTTTTTTTTTTGGTTTGTTTGTCCAAGTCAGCATTTGTCCTTAACATTTGATACATTTGTTGTCAAAGATTTTCCAACTCACTTCCGTCTCATCTAATGGAAATGATATCACACGCCGCCGTGAGAAAGCAAATGTATTTTGTGAAGCTATCCGCGCTCTAGATGCCACAGGTTTGCTCTATTCTGGACTTTCCTTTGTTTCTTTCCTTTGGAGGGAGTAGTAAAATACTGCAAGTATTTGATGCATATGCTATTTAACATCATGTATTGATAATTATATACCAAAGCGGACAATCATAATTTATTTTGGTTAAGCTAATTATCTGACAATATTTGCTTGCTATGTTGCCTATTGACGTTTGTATAAACTATCTGTGAACTGGTTGAGATCACATCATATGATTATATGAGACCCTTCAATGATCTTATATATATAATATTAAGAAACTCATTCTGGACTGTTTTTGGTTCATTTAGATCTGTCTTCAACCAGCATCCATGATTTCCTTGTACCAGCAATACAAAACCTTTTAAAAGATGTAGATGCTCTAGATCCTGCCCACAAGGAAGCACTCGAAATTATACTGAAGGAGAGATCAGGTGGAGCATTTGAAAGCATCAGTAATAAAGTTATGGGTGCCAATCTGGGCATTGCATCCACCGTAAGCAATTTCTTTGGTGAAAGTGGCCTTCTAGGAAAGAAAGAAAACAGCGACTTGCATGAAACTCCTGCTTCTCCAAAACCTACTCCACCACCAGTGCAGCAAGATACAAGATTTCAGAGAATGATGAGAGGCGGTTTCAGTGAGATACTGCGAGGTAAAACTAAGGGGCCCGAGGAATCAGGCTAGGACCTCTCTCCCTGTGTAGCTATTGTTTTTTTCTTCTTTCATGGTCCTTGGAGATGCTTTTGATCACTAGGACATATTTTCTTCTGTCAATCTTTCGATCCATGTCATTTCCAACCAAATTCTTTTCTTTGATATAGCAGTCCTCTCCGAGACCATATCAAATGGGACCCTTTTTTTTTGTTACAGAAAATTGACTTATTATTGATTGCAAGTATTTGATTAATGGTTAAGACAGCTGCATTTATTCTTGGGTAAATTACAGTATACTCAGAAATGTAAATCTTCATCGTCCCCATGGGCGTAGTTGAGTTGGTACTTAGGTGGTAGAATTGCCACACATAAATGAGATAGATTTTTTTCTCTTCAATTTTTGTTTATCATGATGATGATGTTAACGTTATGTGTCTAAAAAAAATTCGCTCCTATAATACCTGATGATATCAACGGGTTGGATTGACTATTTTGTTATATGATTAGCAAAGGTCTACATAAGTAAATAAGAAAACAAGTAGAAATACCCTGTGGATCATTTGATAATCTTCTAAGTGAGTTTTGTTTTGGTGGCATTTGCAAACCTTTAATGCTTCCTTTATTTTTTTGGCTTTATTTGTATGCACCGTAAGCTAATTATTATCATCTTTCTAAGAATTCACCTCAATGCTTATCAAGATGGTCATAAATCCTGTGAGTTAAAATAAATTTAACTCGTATAGTCTGCCCTTGCATTGAAGTTTTTCCTCCTTCCGATCATTTCTAAAACCCAGACTTATTAGAGATCACTCTAAAGCTCTGATGATTTTAGTTCATGGCAATATACCTTCTCGTCTCTCTTATAGCCATAGTTGAGTTAATACTGACTTTTTGCAGGCATATTTTGGCCAATCCAAAGTTCAGAATTTTGGGGCGAAAAACTAGCTCGATTTCTATCACAATATCATATAACTTCCTAATTGAGTTGATTACGCAATTTAGAGCCCTCATGGATCCGTCCAAGCAAAATCCAAGAAAACCAACAATGTTGGCATGGGAAGTTCTACTGATGCTGGCTACCTCATTCATCAACTCTTTTCTCCATTGCCTTTAGATCAACTTAGGATTTTGTCAGCAACCAAATAGCCATCTGGGTGGGAACCCTTGAACACGAAGCCATAACCTCCTTGCCCATGCATGTCAATAAACAGAGCTAGGCAACGACGGCCACAGGCATCACCTCCCTTTAGTTATGATCTTAAAACAAACCATGTTATGATGTTATAGGAGATGGATGCTCTCCATGATTCAATTTTTATAACAGTTTGATCGAAAAAATTAACAAAAATTAAGGAAATAAGTGAATGAACGTGCATTGGAACGCATCAGTTCTCCCGCACCGGCCACCTGAAATCTCGCAGTCAGAACAATTTCCAGTGGTGCCCGCCATCCAGTTAAGCTCCAACGCCGCAGCAATGCTCCTGCATACTCTCTCCGGCTGGCTCAAAGCCTCGCCGGTATCATTAGTCGATCAAGACTAGCCAAAGTTGAACTAATTCACATTAAAATCAAATTGACCGGTCTAGTTGCTCACCAATGGATGCCAATTATCTCTCAACATATAACTCCCTTGTGAAATCATTCCATCTATAATTTTCCCTCTCAAATAAACAGCTATAATTTTCCCTCTCAAATAAACAGGAAAAACATCAATATTTCACCCATCTCTAGTTATACTTTTTTAATCTTCAGTTTCTTCAACTGTAGAAAACAGGGCATAGATCAGAGAGCATACAAATTTCCGATATTTCTAAACAACTAAATTAGGTTTATTTCTTCTCATATTGCAACTTCCAAACATGGATTAATTATATATAATTTCACTACACAAGTCATGGTTACTAGAAATCAATTAGCAATTGCAAATCCAATGTGTACTCAAGTAAATGAAGTGCAAGGTAAATGTTTTGACAGGCAACTTTTTAATCTGTAAATGTAAATTTCATTTCTCAAAGAAATATGTACATCAAAACACTAACACTTATCGACACAATAAACACATGTAAACTACGTGTGTCTTAAACCTCAAAATTTTCTGGTTGAGTGCGAGGTGTTCTTTAGCTTTGATTGTTTGGAATAGTATTGTAGGAACTCACATCAATACTCTAACAACATTCAACATGCACAGTGGGATCAACTTTTCAATGGAGATTCAGGAGAATTCTGGTTTTGGTGGCATTTGCAAGACACTAATGCCGCTATCCAACATGTCGACTACCAAACTAATTGAAGGCCTATTTTCTGGTTTTATCTGTATGCACCATAAGCCAACTACTATCATCTTTCTCACAATCTCTTCAGTCTCAGAATTCTCCTCAGGGACTGCCGAGTTACAATAGTTATCAAGATTATCATAAATCCAGTGAGGAAAATAGATTTCACTTGTATGATCGGACCTCGCTTTGAAGTTCTTCCTCCCTCCGACCATTTCTAACACCAACATTCCGTAGCTATAAACATCAGACTTACTCGATATCGTCCCGAAACTCCTGCAGAAGACTTCTGGGGCAATATACCCTGGAGTTCCTCTCATAGTCATTGTTGAGATAATACTATCGTTTTCTATGCACATCTTAGCCAATCCAAAATCTGAAATTTTAGGACTGAAATCTTGATCCAATAAGATATTATGAGGTTTGATATCAAAGTGAACGATCCGAGTGTTGCATCCTCGATGTAAGTACTCGAGACCTCGCGCGATACCAAGCACAATATCATATAACTGTGCCCAACTTAGTTTGTTATTTTCTGTATTTGGTTTATCATCGAAAATATACTTCTCCAAGGATCCATTCGGCATGAAGTCATAAACTAGAACCCTCTTCGATCCCTCCAAGCAAAATCCAAGAAGACCAACAATGTTGACATGGGAAGTCCTACAGATGCTCGCTACCTCATTCATGAACTCTTTTCCGTTGCCTTCGGATCCACTTGGGATTTTGACAGCGACCAAGCGGCCATTTTCGAGTGAACCCTTGAATACAGAACCATAACCTCCACTCCCAAGCTTGTCACTGAAAGACTTGGTCATTCTTTTTATTTCAGAATAAGTGTATCTCTTTGGAATTGTGGACTCATACTGAAGAATGAAGTCTTCAATATCTTGTTCATTTTTCTCGTGTGGCTCTCTAAGACATAGAAGGTAACTTGAGATGAAACATGCAAGTGTAACTCCAACCATTGTCCCTGCAGTTTACCATGTTTATCTTGATTATTGAAAATGGGGGGAAAAAAAAATCAGTTTGAAGTAACTCCCGAAAATAAGTGTTTTAAACAATAAAATTCTTGTAAAACCTTTTTTAAAATACATTTCCTGCCTCATTTTTCAATTCTAAAGAACCAAGAAGAAAATTCAAGTAAAATCAATCTTGTGTTTTCCAAGTAATCCTAAATGAAGAACAAAAATTCATTGAATAAAAGGATATTTATTCACAGCTCAGTAACTTAAATAAGAATATTGAGTAATTTTGAAGTAACTAATTACTTGCCTATTGCAACTCCAATTTTCAATGTATGCTTCTTCCTTCGACCACCTGCAACAGACAACCAGAAAAATTCTTTGAGAACATCAGAAACCTAGAAGATTGCCAAATCATTGTAAACCTAGAACCACTAAACACCATCCTTCTGAAACTAGCATACATGTGACCAGGTCAAAAACAAGCTGCCTCTGGAAGAGTGATTGGACAGTGAGACCATTTTTCCATGTACATGTCGCATCACCTTTCTCAGTCCATGGAAGAACAATCTTACCATTCATTGGACCAAATTCAGTAAAGATAAGAAGAGCAGCTCACTTCTTTTTACATATCACACAGAAAACTGAAGGTAACCCTCCTCATCAACTGAACCCACCATTTCTAGCCATAGGTTCTAGGTGAGGATTCAGGAGACCAGATGAGGAATTTGTTCTGTGAATAAATTTTGATTAATTGAACAACAGCAGGGGAAATTCTAAAATGGTCAAGTAAAAAAAACAAAAAAAAGGGTATAAGATATGTAAACGTACCTGAGTTCTTGCAGTAAGAACAATTTTCGTTGATGTCTCCCGTCCAATGAAGCTCGAACCCCTCACGCAATACTTCTGCATATCCTTCCACAAGCTGATTAACCACATGGGATTCCATGACCGGCCAAACCACCACTTCACTGCAGTCTGTAGGGGAATCGATTTCGTTAGTAATGTCCAGGAAGACATAACTACGCATGATGTCCCCTCCGGATTGATTAAATTGAAAGCAGGGGATCATGTTATTTGACCAACTACTGTTGTAAGTACTGCAGTTGAAGAAGAAGGTGAGATTGTCGTAGGTGTCAGCGTAGGATAAAGATACGCTGGAAGGCAAGGTGACATTTTGGCGGAGTCTGGGACAAGACCCTTGCACGGGAGAGAAGATATCGTCGTCGGCGAGGGAAACGACTGTCTCAGTGTAGTTGATGTCTAAGACCCTGTAGTTGCGGTCACCGAGGCGCAGGATTGGGATGTCACTTTGGCAGGTCAACATGAAGCCTTGGTAGCCGCAGTAGGGAGAGGTCTGGTTCGCATCATTAGACAGCCAGAAGGGGTAGAAGATGCTGACGTTGCCGCAGGGTGCCGACTCCGAGTTTGGACAGGAGGAATCGCCGCGAGAGGGAACGAGGAAGAGCACGAGAAGGCAAAGGACGTGAAGAGGAAGAGACACTGTTGCTCCCGACATGCTTGAATCTAGCTAGTAGCTATTTGGTTAGGAAGGAATAGTTGTGCAAGTGCAAAATTTACACCAAAGCCTTTTCATCTTGTATCGATGACTTGCACTTGGGGTTGACTCAGGAGAGTAATTGGATTAGGAACTAATGGTGGGCGTGCATTCAATGGTTAAATGTCAATGACCCATGGCTAAAGATCAGTTAGCAAGTTTCAACGGTGGATTAATTTTCACCATAAAAAAAATCAGGATTCTTTTTTTTTTTTTTGTAATTTTGCAATTTTCAACGGTGGATTAATGTGTGCAAGGTGTTCTCACGTCAAAATTCTAATTACATACAAAACTTTTCAATGAAGATTCAAGAGAATTCTGGTTTTGGTGGCATCTGCAAGACACTAATGCTTCCTGCTAACATGTCGACCACCATGCCGATTGAAGGTCTATTCTCTGGCTTTATCTGTATGCACCATAACCCAACTATTATCATCTTCCTTTCAATCTCTTTAATCTTAGAACTCACCTCAGAGGCAGAGGCTGAGGGAGAGGCTGTCAAATTGCAATAATCATCTAGATTATCATAAACCCAATGAGGAAAATAAATTTCACTTGTATGGTCTGCCCTTGCATTGAAGTTCTTCCTCCCTCCAACCATTTCTAACACCATCATTCCATAGCTGTAAACATCAGATTTACTCGATATCGTCCCAAAACTCCTAGAGAAGAGTTCTGGGGCAATATAACCTGGAGTTCCTCTCATAGCCATCGTTGAGATAATACTATCTTTTTGTATGCAAATCTTGGCCAATCCAAAATCTGAAATTTTAGGGCAGAAATCTTGGTCCAATAAGATATTATGAGGTTTGATATCAAAGTGAACTATGCGAGTGTTGCATCCTCGATGCAAGTACTCAAGACCTCGCGCGATGCTTACTGCAATGTCATACAACTTCTCCCAACTGAGTTTGCCTTTTTTTGTGTTTGATTTATCATCAAAAATGTACTTATCCAGTGATCCATTTGACATGAACTCGTAAACCAGAGCCCTCTTTGATCCCTCCAAGCAAAATCCAAGA
>JBBUKS010000117.1:10437578-10473538 GCA_038050645.1 Hedychium gardnerianum
ACTCAATTACTAAACATTTAACAACCAATTCAATCCATCTATAATCAATCACAATCTTTAAAGGAAAAGTATAATCAATCACAATCTTTAAAGGATCGAGAGGTCAGAGATTTTGTCGAGTGTGGTTCGAGGGGAAGAATCGGGGATGAGGCTAAAGGAACAGTAAAAAGATCGAGTGTTTGTGGAAAGGAGGAGATCGGTTTAAGTAGAAGAAGCAAGCTTAGGTTTTAAATTATCTTTTATACCTAGGTTTTAAAAATACATATCAAGATTTAATTAATTAAAATTATAGCTCAGATAATTCCACTTAGGCTTAATTATTTCAATCAACTCTCATTTAGTTGACATTTCGGAACAAACTTCTCAAAAGACTATTATTTTTATACCCATAAACTTTTTCAATTAATTTCAATTAAATCTTAAAAAATCTCCAAAAATTCCAAATAAATTCCATAAATTGTATTTCCTTATTTTCACATATTATTTTATTATTTAAAATTGTCGTATTTAACAGATATGGATGCCAACATAGATGATTTGTAAATTTGGAATTGTTGTCACTACATTATCTATGCCATTCAGTCTAATCTGATAATTGATGCAAGCTTTGAAATTGAGGATTCATTATGTACTGTACTTCATTGGACAAGGAGTTCATTCTCTAATTATTATTATTATTTTATTTTTTGGTCTGCTTTATGATTTGCTGCAGATGTGTTACATTGCTGCATCAGTATCTATCTTCAATCAAAAAGGGTTCTGCCAAGGAGGCCTGTTTAGCTTCTCGAACCATAGGTAATGTCAATTTTATTTGAAAATAGCATTTTTTCCCCAATTGCCACTGAGTTGTAACTTCTTTTCAAGGGTTGTTGGCCATCACCATTGGAGCTGGAAACAGGGCTCATGAAATTATGGAAGAATCAATATCCCCACTGTCTCAGGCCCTTGTATCAGGATCAGATAAGACAAAGAAAAAATCAGTATGCTCTATGCTTCTATTTTTCTTGAGTGCCTTAGCTGCCTGACGTGGTTCTATGTAACCCTTTTAACCTTATGTGAAATGGTATGCAGCTGATGGATTGCTTAGCCCTTGTCACATTTATAGGTGCAAATGATCTGACTGAAACTGAGACGTCGCTGAAGACCATATGGCAAGTTATTTATCCCAAGTCAGGGCCTAATGTAAGTATTGTGTTCTGCCACTCTTATCCTGTGTTGTTTTATCTTTTGCATTCTCACTATTTTTCCCTTCTTCCACAGGTAGGTTCAATTAAAAAGCCAGACTCAGCTGTATTATCATCCGCCATTTCTGCATGGTCATTTCTTTTGACAACTATTGGTAGTTGGAGAATTAATCCAGATAGTTGGAAGGAGTATGGAGATTCTACCTCACACTTGGTTCTATTGTTTCAATTACTAGTACTCTAAAAGGATATATGATTTCAGGTCGATTTCTTTCCTGTCTAATCTCCTGGAAGACTCTGATCGTTCTGTCCGAATCGCTGCTGGAGAGGCATTAGGTCTTTTCTTCGAGCTGGGGATATTTGATATGAACTTCCAAAAAAAAGACACAAACATAGATAAAATTGAACATGAGATCTCAAAACATGGAACATTTCATCATTTACAAGGTTTGAAGGCTAAGATATTGGCAAGAGCTAGTGACCTCTCAACTGAAGCTGGTGGGAAGGGCACTGACAAGAAAAATCTCAATGATCAGCGGGATCTATTCCAGAAGCTTTTGGATTTTATAGAGGTTAGTTGCATTAATTTGTTTTCTTATATATTCTACTTAGGACTGTTCCACTGGAATATGACATCGAGGTTTGTACTGTTATGCAGACTGATCAGTGTCCTGAAACATTGTTGAAGATTTCAAGCAAACAAGGATTTTTGATGACTTCCACGTGGGCTCAGATGATCCAAGTATTGATTGTTCCTTTTATGTTTCTGATTTAAAATGTAGTTTATGATGAACTTTATCAATTATTTGCTCTGCAGCTGAATTTCTTGAAAGGTTTTCTTGGGAAAGGCTTTCTGAAGCATGCACAGGTTGAAATTTAATCTATTATTTGTATTCATTCCCACAATAAAATAATTAACGTTGCCAATGCATCCATCTTCACGTTTTCAAATTCATGTTTCCTTGTCAAACAGGATAATGAACTACTTCATGATATTTTTGATTTTGAACAAGATAGGATGGGAATATTATCAACAAAGGAAAAGGTTTGTTTTGGCTATCTTCTGGAAAAGCAGTTCTTATATGTTTCAGTGATATTACACACAGCTCCATGATGAAATGAGATAATGCTGAGGATTCTAAATAGATGAGATATGCTGCTTTGTTGTCATTGTGGTTGTATCGTGAACAGAAGTGATTCTCAGATAATTCTTGTATTTGAATGCATTGCGCTTTCTCTGCCACAGAAAGCAGTTGCTTTATAGAATGTGGCACATGAACTTAGGAATGATATTTTATCTTTTGTCAAGCTTGGCAAAGTGTTGTTGGAAATATAATTTGCATTCCTTTCCTTGAGTTGCCGAAACATTTGACAGTCTGTAGTAAACCAATGTCTCAAAGCTGCATCACGCAAAAAGAATTAATGAAATTAAATTGTTTTGGGTTCAAATAAATAACAATCAAATTGATACTCTATGACTCGTTTTCATCCCTTTCATCACAATGGCCATTTTAGGGATGTTATGGATCATATGATTACTTTGTATCTTATTGCTTTGGAACTTCAATTAGGTTGATTCTCTCATTTCTTATGATTTCATTTGGTTTGGTGCACTTGTTAACACAATAATGTTGTCTTTTTTTGGTTAAACATTAATGTTATCTTTGCAGATCTCTAGAGCAGATGACAAAGGTTGGACACAAAAGATGAACAAGGATCGCAAGCTGGCTCAGGTATACCTCTCTATTTTTAAGCTATGTACTTAGGCATTTTCCTCATTTTCTTTCCTTGTATTGCTTACGTTGACACTGCACATACGCTGGTATGAGATTATGTTGCAGTTCCTTACCGTCACAAACGGGGACTTGATTTTATGAATAAACAGATAGTCACAATTCAGTCAGCCTCGGGACAGTCACTATACTTTCTAGAATACTACTAGTTATTCCTAATGCTGATCAATATTATTCAATAAACTAAACTGGTTGAATCTATTTTAATGAACAATAAGTTTTGTAGTTAGAAAAGTCAAATCAGAGGGAGTTTAAGCAAAATATTATTCAGTGTAATAAGAAAATGGTAGAATTAAATTTGAATATTAAATATTGTGAATGATATAGGTGATCATTAATGAGAAAAAAAATTCATATGATGAGACTAAATAGTTCATCATAACTTCGCTTGATGATGGATTATTTTTTTTACTATTTAAAGTCTCATGATTTGTCTTTAAATACATGTGCCACAATTTATGTTTGGCTAACATTTTGACGTTCTATTTACAGGCAAGGAAACAAGGCCATCTAATTTCTGAAGAAGACTAAAGATCAATTGGCGTCGATATTACATTAGCTGGTCATGATTCTTAAAAACTTTTAAGAGTTTACAGTGATTGTTACGTATATCGTGAAACGATTGTCATTATGGGCCTGGTAGACGTTTGTTTTCTTAGTTCATACTTTGCCTCTGTTACATGCTACATCGAACCAATAACGGATCCGATGAATAGTAGATGCTATAACAAGCCAAAGGATCCAACTTAATTGGGGAGGTTTGTTGTGTATGCAATTTATGATTTTATTTAATTTGGATTGCAGTCATAATGACGCGATGGCGGCACTTTGCAGCACCTCAATAAGTAGTTCCTTTGGCTTTTTGTTGTCCAAAACTATCGATGAACAAGGGCTGTTAATTCTTGTAATTTTCTTTTGTAGAATTATATTCATCTATTTCTATTTCTCCGATTATGCTGATTGTTCTGGAAGAATAATGAGAGGGAACCAAGAGCTAATGACATGGGGTGTAAAATGAATTTAAATCAAATTTTAAAATGAATAAAGGAACAATGTTATTGGCCAAAGGAGAGATTATAATGAAGTAGAATGATAATACTTTGAAATCGTAGATAACTCTCCCAAGGGCGCGTGAAGTTTATAATTTTCTAATGGATACCATGGTGTGTTAGGAGTCTTCGAAAGACTACATTTTTTTCTTCTCATCTTTCTTAAATAATTCAAAATGCTTTATTTTGGATCTTATTTTTTACTATATCTTGGACAAATAAAAGTAGTGTTAAAATTAATGAGAATTAAATGTGTTTGAATTTTTAATTAAACCGCCATAAAAACTTTAATGTTCATTTAAAGGCAAACTAGTAAGAAATCCTGATGATTTTTAATATTTAAGGAGCAGAAAAAGAGGGTCAACTCTGGAAATTGAATCGAAATTTTCCTATTCCAAAATCCAAACACCAATTATTCTGAACGACAAAGGCCATGTTTCGTTTGAAGAGACGGAAAACATTTATTAATCTCACTGATAATTATTTGTTCTAAGCAGTCAACAATTAAACAAACACGTTTTCTTCCCAGTACCACCTTTTTACATGACATTCTCTTTGATTAGCATAACTAATACAACATTCTGTGAAGTGCAGGGGAAATTGAGATGGCTCGGTGACACAAACAACATGCAATCAAAGAGAGAAAAAAAAAATAGAGAAAAAGGAAAGGAATTAAAAAAAAAAAAAAACTACATAAATAAGCCATCCCAGGAAAGGCAGTACAAATAGTACAAAAACACTCACTTTCCATCAAGCAAACATTTCTTCACACTTTATTTATTACCTCTGCAACGCTCCAGTTGTAAAAAAGAGGGAGTTTGCTGTCATGTTAGTGATCACAAAGTTGGTAATTGAATCTTCTCTGTTCTTTATCTCTTGCTTTCTGTTCGTCTTAGTTGCAAAAGATGCCCTCGGATACTGCATTGCTTTACCTGGTTCATGAATTTAAGGTAAAAATAACCAAGAGAAGTCAGAACAGCAAATATCTTAAATTTGGAGTCAACATACAAACATCATTTTCCGCCATTTGGACCTGTAGCAAGTGCTTGGAATTTAAACTTACATGCAGAGCTACATGGGTGGATAAGAGATCTCTTGATCGAGCGAGAAGCGTTTGCTCTTGCACAACCAGTTTAGTAGCTTCGGAAACAAAGCTACTCGTACCCTCTACCTGTACAAATAAAAAACATGAAGTTATTATGTTCCATTTATACTCTGAATTATGATTGAATTATTGAATGCTGACACAGCTTGGTGCAAGTCATAGGACCACATATAGTAGAAACAGTAGAAGTTTACTGGGCAAATTGTGAACCAAGTTGAAGCAGGTTAGTGCTGGTGGGACGTTGCAGAATTAACAACAGGAGAAGAAGAGAACAATAATCGAACAAGTGGTTAGGCTGAAGAGAAGCTTCTGCATAGTGCAAAACTTCTAGTGTGTTGCTCATTCACATTAGTGATCTTGATCATAACCACCCAAACAACACATATTTCATCCCTCCAATAATATGTTATATTTCACTCAAATAGGAAGAATCGGTTGAAAGGAGCACGGTTGGGAACATCAAGTAAACAATGCAGATTTCAGCAATAAGAGGTTTATGGCATCCATATCAAACATATTTTAACAATTAAAATTCCTTTACAGGAAAATTTTACAGAATCCTGATGATATAGGGGACAGTATATCAATTTACATTATTATACTTTTATCAAATAAAGCAAAGGCAATGTGTCTTTTCTTTAACTTCTTTATGCATACTATTTCTCTCCAATCTCAATTTTCATGTTTTTTGTGTTTAGTTTTCTCCAATCCAAGGGATAAAAACCGAAAACATCATAATGGAGATGCTTCATCAGAACTTGTTCCATTATTACTATATCTGGGATTGCTCCAATATATTTGGATACTGATACCAATAGGAGATTTATCAGTAGTCAACCAATTAAATCTGGAAAATATCCCACAAGTTGAGAGTAGGCTAATAAGAATTAAAATACAGCATTAGATACAATTACTAGCTAGCTTAGTAAAATAATTAGTAAAGTGGATTCAATTGTTATGTGAGCTTTCATCTGAAATAGGATTGACCACAGGTTTAAGTCATAGCACATGGAAGTATTTCCCATCTAAATCACTTCTACACAAGGTTTAAAGTATAATTTTGTGTCAGAGATTCAATCTACAACCGAAACCATAAAACTTCATTATTGTGTTGTATTGGCATTATTAGTTCATATAGCATCATACTGAAATTAACCCATAAATTTTCAACACTAAGATTAACCTTCTAGTATTGGAATTTTCTCCACTATCCATAAACATATATTCATTAACCATTGGGAGTGGTGTTTAAACTAACACAATGAGAACAATGAGGAATGTACTAGGGATAATTACCTTAGATAATAGAGAGCATATTGAAGATTGCATAGCCTGCATCATATCAACTGCTGAACCAATAGCATCCTTAACTTCCAGGATGTCTGCCTGTTCAATGGTTTAGACCCAAAGTTTTATTGACATTTCTGAACTCATTTATTAGAATGAAAATAAAGGAAATGCAAACCTTGGCTCCACTAACTATGGGAAGACGAAGTGTGCTAGCCTTTAATGCTTCAGTAGCTCCTGATAAAGAGCTTGAATGATCTTTCTCCAAAATTGACAGCTCCTCCAGAGAGGCCATCTGTATCAATCATGTTGTAATATGTTCAAGTACAAACAACTAGTAAACAATCAAAGTGAAGGGGAAAAAATGGTTCTATTCCAACAAAGAATTTTAGTCTGAACCATCTTATAACTAAGATTGTTCGAGTCCCATAATAGGGGGAAAAAACCCAGCAGCTTATCCTCTATCATCTCTCTATCATCTATTGCAAAAATGCCCCTTCAAATAAAAGTATCAGACCATACATTTAGATGTACAATATTACCAAGGTTTCTTGACATATAAGGCCCATTTATTATGAGCAGCATGCACCTCATATGATTTAACTGGGATTATGGTTTGCAGACAATAGTTAAGCACAAACAACTTTAGCTGACTTGCCATAGAGCCATGGCATATTGAGCATTGTGGCACTTCAGTCTGATGATTGTAATAATATATCCCAGTAGTTGCCCCCATGATCACCATACATTGTATGGAAATACTATCTCCACATTTTTTTCCAAAACAAACATCCAGAAGTCAGATCTATGTCAAGAGGTTATTTGAACCAAATGAAGCCTGAAATATCAAAGGTCATTTGGTCCTACTCATTAGATATATACAAATATGAATGTGCAAAGAGTTATTGAGGTTTTCAGATCAATTGGAGCCCAACATTATGGATGAGGATCCTTGCTCTCTGAGAGAAGCAGGACAAGGGAAGTTCAATCAAACTTTGTGTACTGATGGACCTAGTGCCAATTAAGCTCCACGATTTCAATAAATCTTCCTCAATTTACTCTATGCAAGTAGTCTTTTGACATAGACGAAGATAGAATTATATATTGATATGTTTCTTGCTCCATGTAAAATAACAACTTATTTCTGTGTAAGATAGAATGTATACTTTGAATTTGTTAGCTTTCTCCCATGCAAACATAATATGCAAGATCCTAGTGGTCATGCTGAAGAAGCTAACATTGAGGGGATAAAGGCTGGCTCTTTGAAATGGAGAAGAACTATTAATTAGAGTTGAGAAGGTATCGCTTAAAACACATCCAATGAAATCTTCTCTGCATTATGTTTGCATCTTTCAGATAATCTTATTTTTGGGAAACATCATTTTCCCATTCAATGCACACAAAAATAACTGCTGAGGTTTCTCGTCATTGTGTTTAACATGTTTAACTGTCATTTTCAGTATTACTCCATTATTGGATTTATTCTGAAACATGAGGCAGTTAAAAAAACAATGCACAGGTCGTCCCCCTGTCCCGCACAACATTATCACTTTGTTCCCCTAGTGCTCATCCTCAATGCATATGGCTACATCATGATGTGAGTGCATCAATTTTCTGTCACCAGAATTCTCTCTCTCAATTCATCTTCTTTAGCATGCAGGAATAGAGTGGGATGAAACAAAAATCTAATTAGTCTTAGTTCAATTGTAAATGATAAAATCTAAATAATCTAAATATGATTAATATATAATCTTGCATAAGGGGGATCATGAGCTCGTGCTGCATATAACATGAGAGATTCTTCTGTAGATTCTGAGCATCATTCCTTTGTTTGTGACCAGGTTTTAATGACATTCAAGAAGAGATAGGTTGACTTCTCAACTGATGATCCATTAATCAAACTACCAGATCTGTTTATTTAATTATAAGGGAGACATGAAGAATGGTAAAATAAAAAATAGGTTAACAATGATTACCATAATGCTTAAAACATAGAGAAGCCTGGGAAATAAATACTTACTTGCCCCCTAAGAATGGAAAATAGCTTTAAATGTTGGGTCAAACGTTTAAGCTTGATCCTTTTAATAGTGATGGAATCACGCAACTCTGTGATAATTTTCCATGCATTATGGATATTCTTCTGGAAAAACCAACAGAAGCATTAGGCAATAAATCATCATCAAAATTTGTTGACACGGAAGAGAGAATCCATCACAATTGAAGTCATAACTATACCTTTAGGGCAAAAAAGACTGAGAATAATGTAACTAAGTATGACAAAAAGCATACACACAATATAAATCAAAGTTAGTAGGCTAAACAAAATCAAAGCTACATCCATGCTATATTAACGATTTATTTTCTTATGACACTATCAATTTGTTCAACATTAAATGAAATGCTGACCTTTAATATGACTTCATTGTCATTAGATGACTATGTGCAATACCTTTTCCTTTGGACTGGAGGGTTATAGAAGTTGCATAGATTTTGATATCAACTTTTTTTCTCAACCATGTATCTTTCTATATATGATATCTTTCACACCTGTTTTCCTTATCCCGAACAAACTATTAATGCACTTCATTATTGTCCTTCATAATGAAATAAAATGTCAATAAAACAAGGTAAAACTTAAAAAGGGAAGAATAACAATTTATCTATCTATCTAAATCGTACAAATAGATTCATGCCATTTAGCTAAGGTAAGAATATCTTAGAAACTGGCCAGTCCAGTTCTGCCAGCAGACGGTCTTGTTACATTCAATATGGACCTTTTTTATATTGTCAATCTCCTGCTGTATTTGAACTGAACAACCTTCCTCATTCAATTATCTTAAAATTTAGAAATTTGTAAATGACTATTAACCAGATTAGTAGATCAATTTAAGAACATTCTGTTTTTTTCCCAAACACAAGAAAACATCAGTAACAAATTAGGAGGCAAAGCAATTGCAATTTTGGTACTCTTGGCTTCTGAAATTCCATTTTTGAGCTATAATTTCAATACACTAATTAGGATGAAATGTTACTCAATAAGCATGATTCACTCTAAAACATATAAATCTCACAGAATTGGGACAATTTGTAATAACCTTGGAAGTCAAATCTGACAGCCTTATGTGAGTAGGCCAGAGGATTTCAAGGACAGTTTCAATTCGAAATTCAAGAATTCTTGCATGTCTTTCAAACTTACTCTTAATGACAATTCGAAATACAAAAAATAAACTAGAGCTTCTTATAAATTAGAAAAATATAATGAACTTAAACACCAATAATGCATCAAAGAGACAATTAAACGCAATTTCAAGCCAAAGCAAACTACTTGATGTAGTAGCTGACTTAAAAGGTAAAATCGCATTCCTCCTCATGCCATGCTGGATAAAAAAGCACAAACAAGAAGGAGCCAAGATAAACTACCTCAACTATTGAAAAAGATGGATATTTTGTCATAGATCAACATGTAATTACCTCCACAGATAGTTTCTTCACTAGAAGTGCAGTATCGGACCTGGCATTAACAAATCGCCATTGTAAATGTCGGTTATCAAGCAGCCTCAAAATGTGAGCCTCCTCAATCCGGATTTCCCCTTTCTTTGCTCTCCGTACTTCAGCAGCAAAGCTTATGATCGAAGGTGCATTGCCTTGTTGACTTAGCGGGGAGGTACTCAATGATGCATTACTTCTTGTCCGCATAGGAGTAGCTATGCCTCTCGTCGATGAAGCAGCAAGCTTACTTGGAGAAGGAGCTCGCAAGGGTTGGAGTGGTGAAGAAGCTGACCTTGGAGAAGACAAAGGGCTCTCCACCGACAGTTTCTTTCCCACACCAATCTTTTGCTGTACCACAGACCTCGAATCTGGTGAAGATACTGGAAAGTATGGTTCACGATGCCTACCCGTTCTATTGCTTGTCTCTTGGCAAAACTTTGCCAGCACACGGGTCCGACTGGGAGACACCTTTGCCTGGCCGTGCAATCTAGATTCGGGCATCCCTGAACTACTTTCAGAGGAGAAGCTATCCGTATCGAATGAAGCTGAGACATCAACCCCACCAAACGACGCCCTCCTTGTACAGTCATCAAACATCATTGATTGCCGGAGCAACCTGAATGTAGCCAAGATCGGTTCTTTCTTCTCCGATGGACAATTCAACCCATTAATTGACGAATTAGATGGTCCGGTTCTAGAGGAGGGCCATCTATGATGGTTTTCAAAGGGCCTCGAGCTCTCCAACTGATCGCCGCTCTTCCCTGGAACAGCAGCACTGGCATTAGATCGCCGCCGCTCAGGTGTGGGCTTCCTGGAGGGGCTGGGAGAGGCGATCTTAGTGCGGCTGGTCTTGTAAAAGAACGAGTCTCCCTGGAACGACACAGAGAGGCTCCGAGTCGTCATGCAGAGGGCACGGTTGGCAGAAGAAGAGGGCTCTGGCGTGGCCGGCCGCGAATCGGCACGAGGCGTCTGAGGCCGAGCCCGATCCACGGAGTGGGCTCGCTTCTGCGCTGCGGATTGAGGCAATGCCGGCGGCGTCGAGGGCCGCGCAGCAGGGAGCGGCGACGGGGACCGCCACGCGCTCGACGAAGAGCCCGAAGAAGAGAAGGAAGTAAAGGTAGAAAACGAGGAGGACGAACTGTAAGACGAGAGATAGCGAGATGTGATCTCCTTCGCCCGCGTTCGCCTCCCGCCGTTGGCGCCGGCATTGTCCTTCTCGGAGGGGATCAACGGCGAGCGGCGATGGGTGAGGGGATCCCCACGATTCGGAGACAGCGAGCCGCTCTTGTGGCGGCGCGGAGGGTTCCGAGACGCGGCGGCCGGGACCGCCGCCGCCATCTCTCCCGTCGGAGATCTCGGCGGCCTATGTTGATCTCCAAGAAGATGCGAAGGGGGACTTGGCACCGAGGGCGAGGACCGTACTCGAGCGAACTGAATCCAATAGACGCGATTCGTTCACCCACCGGATCAGGAAGCGAATGGGTGGTGACAGGAGGGGCGGAGCACCGGACTCGAGCTCCTCCACTACCACTTTGGAAGTGAAGTGATACGAGCCGAGTGAGTCAAGCGTGTGACCGACTGACCGTGTGTGTCGCTTTTCCTTCCAAACTGACAAAATTATTTATTTATTTATTTATTGGCTTGTCTTGTGTTTCTCTGTGACAATCTCAAGGACACAATGTATTTTTGTGTGATTTACATCTAATTAATTGTTTATTAATACAAGATTTGTCCTTGTGAGTGTATCACAGATCAATGGGAAAGACAAAAGGAAATCTAAAATGGTTTTATTATTAGCTGCAACGAGGAACACATGAGGTGTATTTTTTTTTATAATTCAGATATTCAAATTTAGCCCAACTAATTTTGAAAATAGATAAAATATTCATCTTTATTAAAATTTAAAAGTAAAATGAATAGATGATTAGGTCTTATAAGTTCAATGATTACTATGATTTTTTTCTCATGTTAAAATCATTATCATTTTTTTGTATCTACTGCATGATTTTAATTGACATAATTAATTTCAGTTCGTTATATACTAAGATTTAGTTATTGACAAAAATATTTGTTTTTTTTATATATATAAGATAAAACGAAATAACGAATAAAAAGAAACAATGACAATATCAATATTGTATTCTTTAATTTGGCTCGTACGATAAATAGATAGTTTATTCTTATTGATATTAAATTACTGTACACCCAATAAATTGATCGATATATTTGCAACGTTCATTTGAGATCCTTTCCATCTTAATGTCAAGCACAATCAGAGTCACAAACAGTATAGAAAATCCACAATGCTTAACATGTTTGATTCAAGTTGGGCAATTCTCAACTATTTTGAATATTTTAGGACGAGATAAAAGGTTCTAAATGCACCTTTCAGATATAAATGAACCAGCACACAACACTGCATCTCAAAATAATGCAATACATTAATTATTTTTCAGAAAGATGTCTCACAATCAACATTCCAGTGTAAAATGCTCACACAAGATTTCAACTCAATATGAACCTACACATAATATTTCATAAATCAACTTATTGGCTATAAAATTTAAAATATTTTTCCTATATATTGCCCAAATACATATCCTTCAGAATCAAATGCAACCGATAATATATATTTTTGTTCTTTAATGGCTAGATTAGAGCAAGATCGACAACCTTAAACAAATACCCTGTATCTCAACTTCAAATGGATAGCAATATAATTTTTTTTTTAAAAAAAGTTTTTGGGGGCTGTGATAACTGTCAGAGAAAAGAATATGAATATTTCACCTCGGAATGCATGTTGGAGATATCACGATGCTTCAGCCTTGGAGGCACCGAGACATCGCAAAACACGCACGAGGGATTTCTTTTGGACAATTTATGCATTATATATTATTTTTCGATATGTTTTTGATAAACTAAAGAGAAAGTTTAATTTGCAACACACGACTCCATTATTATTTTTTTTGCCTCAGAATGAACATGATGTTCCTATGAATGCAACATAAAGCACATTTTCTTCACCAGTATTGATGGAATTCGAAGGCTTACACTGGTAAATTCTGGAGTCTCAAGTGTTTGTATTTCTGATGTGTGTTGGTGGATCTTACACATTCTGTTAAGCCTTTCGTTAAGAGTGTCTTCAGGATTTCTACCCCTTCTTGCAATGCAACATCAATCTGGTTCATTGAAGAACAAATTATGTCAAATCAACTGATAAAACAAAATGGAAAAGAGAACGATCGACGTTTACCCTCTCCCGTGCTGTTTTATTGAACTTCTGGAGCTGAAAAGCCTTGGGATCCATTTGGCCAGGTGGTCTACCTATTCCTACACAAGTGAAAAGAAAGAAAAATTTCGATTAAGGTTGTCTAGATAAGAGCTTGTTTGATGTGTTGAACCAACTGTATCAGTACAAACCAATTCTTAGTCGACCAAATTCTCTGTTCCCTCTGAAGTGATAGATCACATTTTTCAACCTGATAAATGAGGCAAGTAGGTGAGCTAGGAATTAGGAGACTAGCAAAGTGATTAATTCATCAATCTCCTTAACAATTCAGTAAAGAAATATTAGTTATTTGGTGGGGTGGATCAATTTCTAATATCTATACATTGAGAAATATTAGGAGTTCACTTAAAATTACAAGCAAATTGAAATCGAAAGAAAACTAGCATTAAGGGTTCACAATGAGGGCATGGTGGACATTAGGGAAGAGGAGTACTGATATATTGCCAGGCAAAAGAGCCAAAATGAAAGTGTTACATTTTACCCGTTGTGACGCTGATGCCCTCCTTTAGGTTGTATCCGAAGCACACCACATGGTAAGTCCATATCATCATACATCTGTACGAAAAGGCAGAAGCATGTTACCTTCTCTTAGTATTATCATGGTAATGTGAGTAACAGAGCGTGTAAGGTTAAATAGAGTGATACCACAATTATCCGATTTAGGGGAAGTTTGTAATATGCTGCAAGTGGTCCAGTCTAGATGCAAAGCAACAAAAACATTAACAAAGTGAATTCTTAAGTGTTCAGAATCGTATTTCCTTTAAGAATGCGATTGCATAAATATGACTAGAGACAAAAAAAAAAAGAAACAGCATCATGTATAATCCATACACCAAGACTTATCAAGTCACGAAAAATAGTACTCATGCATAGATTGAAAACTTAACAGAATGGACATCAGGGTACCAGATCCAGATTATCATTATTCTTTTAATACTTCATGTTGTTTTTCCCAAGACCTAACAAGACTTGTTTGCTTAACTCAGGTTATGATATTCGGCAATAATTGATTTATTGGAGATCAGATGTACTTGTTTCATAAGCAAAGACCAAGAAACAGCAGTACACAGAAATTTTGATATAGGAACTTCATATCATATTCATAATGAATAACAATGTCTCGAACATTGCATACTAGTTAACCAAATTATAATTCGGAAACTACACAGAAGGAATAACTTCAAAGATAATACGTTTGTGTGCATCATTCTGTCAAGGTAAAAATCCTCAACAAATGACAGTCACGACGAAAATCAACCATCAAGGTCTAACAATTTGTATGAACTGTCTAGCAATGAAAAGTAGCTAAGCTGCTACAATTTCATAAGTAATCAGTATCACTGGTGCGATGGTCCATAATTATCAAAATGTCTGACGTTGAATCAATGACAATCGTTGAGTTACTTGGTTAATCCTTGCTATTAGACTAGGAGCAACCAAAAGAATCAATGCTTATCAAGTAAAGACTCATGGTAATTTTTTTCATCTCCTTCCAACAACTTAACTTGGAAAACAGATATTCAATACTTTTTTTTCTTCTGCAAGATCCTAGTGTTGTTAATAACTGAATATAGCTTCCATTTTCAACATAACTTAGATATAGATTGAATTTCTTCTGCAGGATCTGAAGATTTTAATCAGGAACCTGACAGATACTAAGAAGGAAGGGTACAACTTACCTATTAAAGAAAATTTAATGTTTCACTGACATAGGATTATGGTCATAATGGTAATATGCTCATCATGCAAAGAATAGCTTGATAATAGCGAGCTCACAAACTCCAGATGAACTTTTTCAAGAACATGGAAGGAAATTTGCATATATGAATCTACCTATTCTTCTTATCTCCCTAAACTTTGTGTCTAATCAGGAAGTTTAGTATGAATCTAGATGATATACATATATTGAGTAATAAACTACTTACTAAGGAAAAGACAGTGAAGTAATTTGCAGCTCAATTAACTGTTTAAGGACTACTTACAGATTCACCACTAATATTCATGTAAGTCTGTGGTTTTGCAAGGAGAACAGGTGTGTCCCCAACCATCCCTGATAAAGCAGTAATCATTTAACAGAATAAAAACACAGTCCAAACATGGAGAAGTACAAGATGATGAAGATAAGATGAAAAAGGAGTGTTTGCCTTCGCCAAAAAGGGCTTTGAAATGAATGGATGGCATTGGAATGCCCTGTTCCTGGGCAAATGCATCAATCATGTCAAAACCAACCTGAAAAAGTACAAAGGCCTCATGCAAGTTAACTGTGATGAGGGAATAGGAAGTTTTCTGATAGATTTCTTGTTTGTGCATTAGAAAATTCTTGATGGCGCATTACATTATGCCTTGTGCCTTGGTACTTTTCTCCAGGATTTCCAAGGCCAATTAAGAGCCAAGGCTTGACACAGCTTGAAGAAGAGGCAGTAGTGCAGAATGAACGTCTGAGGAGCTTGCAATGGAGAAACATTGATTTGTATGCGCTCACTTGTGCTTGCCTGTCATCCCAAAAAAATCTATTTGTTTACCTTCCATTTGTCAAAAATAATGGATCATAAAGTCAGCATTTTACACTATCTAACCCAAACAGCTCATACATGTGAGATCCAGAAAGAGATATTAAGCATCCTTCAGAATATTGAACGAGCAGATCAAACCATGCTAAGAAAACAGTCCCAACATGCAAAACATAAAACGTCCAGTAAAACAAAGCCGTCATGAAAAAAAGAAGACTGATCCAGCAAACATGATTTATTACACTATGTTTTAAATAAATAACCTTAAGATAGAAACTAAATCTAGAGAACAAACTTGTTCCCCAAAGCAGTCATGAGGAAACAAGCATAAGGAGCTAAAATAAATTACATTTTTAATTTCTAGGAATTTATTCTTTCCTTGATTAATTTAGACAATTTATATAGAAACAAGAAGGGGGAAAACTGCATGCCCAAGTTAATGATAGTCCATTTCATAAACTGGCACACAACATCCTTTCAAGGTTGTACAACTAGCAAAGATCCCAGTGCCACGAACTCATACATCCTATGTGCACAACCAAAAAACCTATGCCACAGTAACATGCAATCTCAAAAACCAAAATTTTCACAAATATATTCAATTCGAGTACTTGTGTTACTGGAACTGAAACCTTCATAAGACATTTAATATTCATCTAAAACAATTGAAAAATCAAAATATAGTATGTGTCCCAGTCCCTCTCCAATCTACCATATCTGTCAACAACGGAATGCTGTCCTTCTCATCCGTCCACACAAAATGTATAGTTCAAGATAATCAAAATACAAAAAGTAACTTAAAATCTGTTGATACAAAGTATCACAACAAACCTCTGAAAATACCATAATATGAAAATGCGTAATGATTGTGATTGCCGATGGCGTCAATAATCCACATGCTCCATCTACTGGACAAATGACTTACAATGGATAGACACCATATGGAGAAAAAGAAATCTTGATCTTCCGTGAAACAGTAACGTTAACTCATTCTTTTATGTTTCCTCCAAGTTACAAGAATGGCGAAAGCATGTCCCAAGAAGATAATGTAATCCCTTTTTTTTTCCCACTCAAATATTTCCGTTCAGCTCTAGTTCCTTACTTCCTTACCTCCAAATAAATACAGAATCAAGCATTTTATCTAAGAACAATCGGAGAAGAAACATGGAAGTTGAAAATTTTAAAGGTAAACATGACAAAGACTCACTATATTAACGAAGCAAGGGCCTACAATAATCTAAAGGCACCGGGAGCTCGGCGCACTTGACAAGGCCCTCCACGAACTCAAGCGCCTCCTCGTATGCGTGAGTCGGAAGAGGGGAAAGCAAGCGGAAAAGCCGGTTGAGGAGGGGGCCCCGGCTGCCGGCCGGGAGAAGCTCGTGTAGTAGCGGCGAGGATCTTGACCTCACGCCGAAGACAGGATTGGGGATTGGAGATGACGATAAGGAGAGAGCGTGGTGCGGTCGCCGGTCAGGAGTGCCCAAAAGGGGGAGGATGAGGAGGGTGGCTGCGGGGGCATTGGCCCTCACTTGCCACTTTAATAGTGAAAGCACAAGGGTTCCTTGGTAAAATACAGGGGCCCATACAGACTTTTCTAAAAATATATGACTTTATTTGTAAAAAGCATAAAGCTTTGTAGGTTAACTGGGCTTGCATCTGCAGTGCTCTCGTAGCCCTCTTTGCCCCAGCGCCCCTTTCCTCGTTCCTCCTCTCCGACTCCGGCACCGGACGTGAACGTGTTCGGCTTTCCCGTCCGGCGATCGATACCATGCCCTCTGCATCTCGTCCTATCCAACCCCAATCCACGCTACGGCACGAGGTCATGGCTTAATTCCACCCCGCACCCGCACCCGCCCCTTCCTCTTCCGTGATCGCCGACTCCCTCGCCGTTTCCTCGCTTCGCTACCTCGTCCTCCTCTACTCGTCATCGTACTTCCAACTCCCGCTAGGTCGCAAGTCAACGACCTTCTAGCCGGCTGCCGCAGCTTCCGTGCTGCATTCCTTCGCCCTCCTCTCCTCCTTGGACCTCGTGCAGCTCCCCTCCCAGTTACCTCGAGGACGCAACCTTCTACCAGAGGGCTGCAGCAACCCCCTTTCTCTTTCGCTGACTCATCGGCCTCCCTCCATCGACGCACGCGCCCGACGAGGTATTCGAGTCGTAGAGGATCTTCTCAGGTGCCCGGAGACCTGACTGGAATTCTCGGTGCCTTCACATTGAGGTAAATCGCTTTATTATTTTCGGTATTCTCTTGATTTAGATGTTAAAATTTGACATTTTTTCCCCTTTACAATTTTCAAAGTTCATGTTTTTCGTCTTCAATTTGTTTTCCTTTCATGTTTTATTTCGAGGGAAGGAAGTAGAGGTGAACAGAAATAGTTTGATTCGAAATAAAGGAAAACTACGTTATCTTCTTTACATCTACTTTCACCAATATTGTGACTTGAATGGAACATAAAAGTAGTTAATGTGTGTTTATTAGAGGATCAAACTTCCTTTTGTTTCACAAGTAACATTAGTGTTTATTAGAATGAGGGTGAGTGGATGATCATTTGGTCACTTGTATTGAGCGTGAAGTTGTTGGTACCATCAGCAAGCAAAGAACAATCATGATGGCTCTTTCAGAATGACCTTTTTAACGGATCATTCTACCATTTTCCTGTACAATTTGCCTATTCTTTTATTACTTTGGGAGCACAAGGCATTTAGATGCAACGAGAAGGTAAAGCATTTTGGAAACTAGACTAGTGAAGACTAGCTCCACAATGAGATAGGAAGAGGGTGTGTTCAGAGTACTTTAAGTGATTGCTCATTATTGTGAAGGCTGACATTCCATTAGAGCTTATTTCCATTGTTCATTTTGGTGAGGTTCTTTTGGATTGATAGGGGCTCATAGGCGGAGGACAAGATGGTGTAAACATCCATCTTGCTAAGGATATTAATGTTATTCAAGTCTTTGCAAAGATTAGTGTCACTCTAGCTTTCTATACACAACCACATCTCAAATCTCCTGCAATCCAATTGCCTCAATCTTTGATATTGGTGAAGAGGCAGCAACGATGAGATTGGGTGAAGGGAATTGGGTGGACCTAGTAGGTAATGAATTTAATGAGTCTTTATTGAGGAGCCCCTTAATGGGGATGTGGACCTCAAATATCTTGATTGCCGAGGATGCACTCAGATTTGAGGGGCATGTGGACGTCAAGATGGACAGTCATGATTTTGCTAATGATGGTTAAGTTGTTGGAGGTGGGTTTGAGGATGATGATCTTGAGGCGAGTGAGGGGACACTTATGGCGGTTGCTCTTGGTGCAACTTTCTTTTGGTTTGGTCACATTTGGTTGTTGTTGTTTGGGGGAATGGAGATCTGTTGCGGAATCATATCTGTTTCTTGAGACTAGCTGTTGAGAGGTGAAGCAGATGGAAGAGAGGAGGGAAGTGCATAGGAAGAAAGAACCACAAATGGAGGCAAGTGGCAAAGGTGTTATTTCATGCTGGAAACCTTTTCTCAAGTGGGAATAGGGAAGAAATCTTGTAATACCAAGATTTTTTTCTACAGTTGAGAAGGAGAAATTTTGTATTAGATATAATTTTGTTGCATTCTTAGTAGTATTTTGATTGTTAATGATAGGGTATTTTCTAGACTTCTTATTGACCCTTTGTAGGTTTCAGTATAGTAAATACACTTATTTTTTCCTCTCAATTAATGTTGTCTCATTGGTTGGACTTGGTTTCTCAGAAGCAAAAGATCGGATCAACTATCGTGCCAATTGTCTCACCGCCTCCTTTCAAACATCTTGTGCTTTGCTAGTTTTTCCACTCTTTGCTGTCAACAGCAAAATCTTCCCTTGCCATGGATCCAACCATAATGAAGCTCCTTGAAGAGGATGAGGTATCGATTTTATCCACCTATACCTTGATTTGTTGATAATGTGCGTAGTTTGCTGCTGGAATTTGTGAGGCCATCTTTGCCTAATGAAGAAAAGAGAGAAATTTATGAGTGCATTTGCAGGATGAGAGCATGCACTCTGGTGCTGATGTAGATGCCTTGTCAGCAGCATTGAACCGTGATATTGGTGGTGATCAATCTATGGTTGTCCCGCCTTTGGAACCTGATGCAGGTGGGTCCCTTTTCTCTTTTTTGGCACTGGCGTCTTGGCCTACTTGACCAAATGCTTCATTCTATCCTGATGCTACTTGTATGTTCTTGTTTCAGTTCTCACATTTTGAGACTTGTGTGCTACCGCTTCAAGTAACATTTAGGAAATTTCTGTTGAATTTACTCACTCAGAACATAAGCTTTGTACTGTGTAAAGAGATACTCATATTAATACTTAAACTGGGGTTCGGTAGCAGCAGTGTTGATTTCCAAAATACTTATGTAGATATTTGTTGCAAAGTGATCTTTGGATGTAGTTCATTTACTAAGGGTAAAAGTTGTGAATAAGATGGTGGTACCAGTAGTCTTTCAATTCTTTAAACTTTCTGTGTCAATAAGACCACTTAACAAATTCATATTCTTGGTGTTGCTAGATCATAGATGGTTATGGTTTTGGATTTGAAAGGGGTTGTGGTGTGAGCACTAAGACCCACTTAAAAATGACCATCTATGATTTCCTGTTTTATAAAGATTCAATTTGGTCACAAGGAAAAAACCAACATCGTGAGAAATTTACTAAATATACACTTCATTCCTTAAGGATCTCACCCATTATTGGAAGCATTTGAATGTATGACATTTCTCTGCATGGAGACCATTTGAGTTCAAGATAGATTTCCAGATTGATAAGTGCTCTTCAGTAAGTTGTAGGACATAATAGAGTTTGAGTGAATCATTTAACTATAAATTATTAGATTAAGAATTTACTGAGGAAGAACTGGCACAACACCTCCTTTCAAGGTGATAGAATTTTTTTTATTGAATTAAGAGATTATAAACATTAGAGAATTTGATGTCTTTTATAGATCATAGCCTAAATAAATTAGGAGATAATCAATGGTTTGTGTAGCCATAAATCTGGCTTCTCTGATTTTGTCAGTTTTATTGAAGTATTTCAACGTGATCTCTTTTCTCCAATATATTGCTAGATCTAATTTTGCAAGATCACACAGCAGATTACCTATTTTGTAACTTCTATCATTGTCATGCGTTCATCAGGTGCACCGATGCAAGCAGGCAGTTTAGCATCTGAACAGGTAATTAGACAGTGGAAAACGTCCAGTGAAATAGGAAATGACCAGCATATTGAACAAAAAGAACAAGACCAACCTTTACAATCATCAGAGCAGCATTCATCTGGAGGTGAATTGGTTCAGACAAATTCTGTTCCTCAACCTCAAGTGGAGCAGTTCAATAATCTGTCAGAACAAGACCAGATGACTCTTAAGCAAGAGGTTTCAGACTCAAATAACGGTCAGCAACACTCAGAGGCTAATTCACTTAAACCTGTTGTACAGCAACTGGTAAAGAAACCCGAGCAAAGTAATATGCCAGTCTCAGATACAATTGAGGACACACAGCAAGATGTTGCCCAGAATTCTGAGAAACAACAACAGCAGCAGCACATTGTCCAGCAGTCAAGCAATCAACAAACACCAAACACAGCAAATGCTGCTGTTCAGCCTTCTGAGAACCAACAACAACACATAATGCAGCAGTCAAATAGTCAGCAAACACCCAGTTCTAGTCAATCAAACATGGCATTAAGAAAGACTAAAGCTGCTTCCTCCATACCTTTCCATATGCTGATTCCAATTCTACGGCCTCACCTTGACAAAGATAGGTCCATGCAGCTACAGTCTATTTTTACTAAACTTAGGGTACGTGATTCTTTGAGCTATTCAAATATCTTTTATTCAATACAAAACGATTAAAAAAATTGGTGTTATAGAACATGGAGATTTGCTGAGAATGCAATAGGATAGTTGACTGAGATTAGTAGGAGATGATACAATACTTGGCAAAATCCAACAGTATATGTTTTTTCTTCTATCAATAAGTGCTGCTTAGTCTTTTGCTTTTCCATTTTCATATTAACTTGTGTAATTCCATCTTTTGGGTAGATCATGGAATATGGCTAGGTAACTAAAACCTACTTTTATGTCAACTTTAGCTTCAAAACTTTCACTTGTATCCCAAATCTTTGTTTGACTACCATTTTATATGTTCTTTTGTTATGTCCATAATAAATTACATGCTAGAACCAGATTCATACAATTTGATTCATTATGTAAAACAGACCTAAATTTGCAACATATTTTCTAGAATAATGAAGTCAGCAAAGAGGACTTCTTGAGAGTGATAAGGAATATAGTTGGTGATCAGATGCTTAGACAAGCAGCTCAAAAGGTACAAATGCAGGTAACTATCAGAGACATCTCTTCTTATCCTTTGATGCTCTGTGTAGAGAAATAGCTTTCTGTACAGATTATTGCCTTTTAAAGTTTGTCTGTTTTATTTTGCAATTTTCTTTTTGTTGACTTTCTCAGCAGCTTCAGGTGCAGACTACTCAAAATCCACAGTCAAACACAAATCCATTTTCATCACCAGCTCAAGGTTCCTCTCAGCAAGTTTCTCCTGGCGGTGTACAACAGATAACTGGAGCACAACCATTTCCAGCACTCCACTCCTTACCATCACAGAATCTCAAAGTCCCTGCATCTTCTCCTGGTCAACCTCATGTTCCCGCTTTGCGTCCTAGCACAGGTCCTCGAGAAGTTGGGATTGGGTCCGATGGGAAAGGTTCCCATTCTGTTCAAAATTATTCTACCAGCATGAATATGTCCAATTCTGAAAGGGATGGGTTGATTGGTTCAACACAGCCAGTTAACAGGCCACAACAGTTGCAACCATCTATTTCAGTGCCTGGTAGCACTAATAGTTATAATACCCATACCTATCCTAGGCCATCTATGAGCTCCTCGACTTCTCTCAGACCCAATCTAGATTCACATGCAAGAACAGTTTCACATACTCAGGGACTTGTTTCGACGCAAATAAGACCAACTCAGTCCATGAATATAGTAAAAATGCCTACATATGAACAAAGTTCTAATAGTGAAACCAAGAGACAGCAAACTGGTTCCTTGACAAACCATTCAACCTCCCTACATAACCCGATTACTTGGCAGATGTCAGCAAACAAAGATCAAAAAAGTACTGGATTGCAGTCAACTGCTTATGTAAAACAAGAGATGGTCGATCAAACATCTGAATCTCCAAATAAAATTCAATTTTTATCTTCGGAGACCACTTCATTCAGTACATCACATTTTAACCAAGGAAATTCTGCATTTGGTTCTTCAAGTATGATGGGAACAAATCAGGTTTCAGTCTCAGTACCTAGCCAAGCAGATCAGAATATGCAGGTTAGTATTTGCAAATTTATAGTTGTGTGGCAAATACCAAAATTTTTTCATAACCTAATCTCTACGCAGTTACTTTAAGAACCAAGAAAGAAAACAAATAACAACTCAAATAAAAATGATATTTCTTCTTGATAAAAAATGAAGTTTATTGGAGAAAGTAATGGTTGGAGTCTCATTGTTAAAGAATTCAAATAATGTTTGACAAAATAAAAGTTTGAACTTGTGTCTCTCTGTGACATATACTGCACTCGGTTAATTCAACTGGGAACTGGTGCTATTAGAGGCTTTTCAAAGGCACTGTATGATATGCTAAAACCATGAGTATCAAACTAGAGAGTGTGCTACCGAGTTACCTTTGTGTAAGCTAGCCTCCTTTGTCCCTCAGGACTAGCAAAGGGTAGTATAGAATATTAACATATTGTCCATTGATGACACTTCTCAATTTGATATTAGCCCTTGAATCACCCTTCTTGTATAAATCTTCAAAAGAATCTAAGGTTTTGGGGGGCATTGGCTTCTCATCAATGGTTGCATTACCTCACACTCTCATTTCTGCTTCTCCCATATTTGCCTGGATTGGTGCTTCACTTCGAGATTTTATGGCCTAGGAGGGTCGAAAGTGAGGGAGAATGAAATGTTGAAAGGGATAGAAAAGTATAAGAGAAATGATAGATTGCTTTCTTGTCTCTTTGATTGAAAAAAAAACATATATAACTTTCTCCCCCATGATTTCCTTGGATGGGAAAAAGGTGTGAGAAGCCATTATTTTTTTTTTAATAAAATAAATAATACTAAGATAAATATTAAGCACATAAGTTTTTTTTTAAAAATATAAATACAATTGGCTATAGCTGGTTTATATGGACTCATTTAGGCAGGAAGCTAAATGGGTCCCTTTTCACTTTCCTCAAGGACATAGAGGGAACCATTTACCTACCCATGATTCTTTCACCATCTGATTCCGGCAAAGGAAACATGACAAGTGGAACATTCATTCACTAATGCAATTTTTATGGCCCATAACTTCGACAGATCATTTTTCTCATCCATCTTCAACACAATGGCATTTGATTGATAAACCATTACACTCTTTTGGCGTGGCCATTTCTCTTCAGTCCGCTTAGCTGATTCTACTTCCTTAACTCCTTTATCATTGGTGACCATTTAAGGTCTTTAGCTGGTATTATTTCATGCAAGGTTAACCTCTACAGTTTGATTTGCTAGGATAAAGAAGAAAAAGGCTCATAAAAGATTTCCTGAAGTTGTCTTGTCCTCTACAAGTGCATAGTGAAATAAGAGTGTTAGCTTGGTGCTTGCAAGCCACAAACTTTCATTGAAAGAATAAAGTAATGGAAGTGATCAATACAGAAGGGCCTGAAAGCAGTGGGATTATTTATAACTAAGACGGTATACCTCGTGAGCTGGGAAGGTAGCATATTGTCTTTCTTTCCCGGGCATACCTAGTTTCCTCCATTTTAAAGCATTATGGATTCTGGATTTTTCCTTCCAAACCATCCCTTTCCAAGGGCGAGTTGAGGGAAGGAAGGCTATTCTAAGGGACGTGTGAAGGTGAGGTAGATAGCTTTCTAATGCAAGGGAGATGCAGAGAAGGAACAAGCAGGAATTCTTTGACATTGAAAGAGTTTAGGAAGGAAAAATTAACCATCTTACAAGAATGCCCTGAAATGATCGTTTCCCTTAATTTATATATCATCTTCAATGACTCACTTGACAATGAGTTTTAGATTGATTCAGGCTTATATATTATCCTTTCTATCACTGGACAAATGTCCGTTTTCTTTGGAGGCATAGAATTAGTTCCCCTTTCATGTTGTTGCTATAAAAGGAATGTCTGTTTTCTTTATATATTATTTTGGAGTTGTTTATTCATAATGATGGAATCCTAGGCAAAGTTTTCTCCTTTAAGAGTCATCACTTATGGTACTCAAACAATCAATCATTATATTACTGAAATGGAATTAAACATCTAGAATAGACCTAATAAGAGATGATACAAAGCGAGGGAGAGAGGACCAAGATTTACAAGATTTGTTCTCATTTATCAAAAAGGTATCGATGAGCAAACAGAACACTTTTCAGTAGTATGAATGCAATTATGCAGATCATAAATGCATGAATATGATAGACAAAGAAGTCTGTAGTCAATAGAATAACAAAACAACATTTTTTTTTTGCATACTGCTACCTACTCACTATATGTCTCATTTAAGTTGGTACTTGTTGCCAGTGAAGTACTAAAGCATGGCTGTCTTACACTGGCATGAAGCTACAGTGATAGTGCATTTTTAATTACATGCTCACCCCAGATAATGAATGAAGTACAGTATGCTCATGTAAGACTGTATCTTACCATTCATCATTTATATTGGGGGTATTCTATTCTACCCTCCAATGTTTCTCTTGAAAATTCCCCCCAACTTTGATTATTGTGAAAATGTCCCCTAATGCTTTGAATTTTGTTTGCAAAATGCATCCCAAGATTTCAATTTCATAAAATGTTCTCTAAAACTGACCTTCTGTAAAAATGCACGGACCTCCTCTCACATAAAATTATCTTTTTTTTATTTATGATTACTTTTTGCTGTTAGTATGTAAATGCAAATTCACTTGCAACAGGTGACTTCTGCAATTCCACCCCAGTCTGGGGCAACCACAAAAACTCCCTTAAAGAAACCATCTGCTGGGCAGAAGAAACCACTTGATGCACTAGGCTCATCTCCACCCATGTCCAGGTTAACCTCGTACTCTTTTAAATGAGACATGGAGCATGCCTAGAACTATAAGTTGTAAATTCTTTGATTATGCCCTCAGCAAAAAACAGAAGACTGCTGGTGCTTTTCATGATCAAAGCATCGAACAGCTAAATGATGTTACTGCTGTTAGTGGAGTTAATTTAAGGGTATGAACCTGGCTTTGTGCTTAATTTATGGATAGATAGTAGCTTTTGAAAAATTTATAATGATATGATGCCACCAAATTTATATTTGGAGTATTTCTGATTATTCAATAGGAAGAGGAAGAGCAGTTATTATCAGGTCTGAAAGAGGATAGTCGAGCTTCAGAAGCAACTCGAAGGGTTGCACAAGAAGAAGAAGACAGGTTGATATTGCAAAAGGCCCCCCTTCAGAAAAAACTATCAGATATCAGTTACTACCCTCTTCTACTTGATGAAATAAATGTTTCTTTCCCTTTATTTATTTATTTTTAAACCTTAGGAAGACATTTGGGTCCGACACTTCTAATCTGTGGTGTTTGTTGCAGTGTTGAAATGTGGTTTGAAGACTATTGGTGGTGATGTGGAGCGTTGTCTATCAATGGTAATATATATTTATATCATGTGCTTCATCTTGTCGGTAATTTATTTACTTAATAATCCACAATATTTGTCAGTGTGTCGAGGAGCGTTTGAAAGGTTTGATATCCTATCTGATAAGACTGTCAAAACAGGTTAGTATAATCATGGACGTGTATGGTTTTATTTACGATTCCCATCAGCTGCCCTTTGATTGTTATCCCTCTCCCAGAGGGTTGATATTGAAAAATCTAGGCATCAATTTGTCATCACATCGGATGTTCGGCGCCAGATTTTTTCAATGAATCAGAAAGCCAAGGAAGAGTGGGACAAGAAGCAGGCTGAAGAGACTGAAAAACATAGGAAAGTAACTGAAGTGAGTATATAAATGGTTCCTCTTTGCAAGTAAATTATTGGTTTGCTTCTCAATTGTTGATACTATGTTTTTGGTATATATCACCTCTAATTTAATGTACATTATTTCACTGCTCTGTTAATTCTCGTGTAGAATTTAATGTACATGATTTCACAGCTCTGTTAATTTAATGTACAGGATTTCACTGCTCTGGTTTTGCTTCTCAATTGTTGATACTATGTCTTGAGTGAGTACTTGAAGGCTAAATTAGAATGAAATTTGATATAAGAATCAAGTTCACAACCACATGGTTAAAATGTGATTTCATATGTAGGTTAGAATAGAACATACTGAAAGGGGTGCCAATTCATGTTTATTAGGCTGATAAAGCTTGTGAGATGTACAATACCAAGATTAGTATGAGTTTAAGAAGTGACTGAAAAAGTGAGTGTGCAATTGTGGTGAACTTGTGCTAGTGCCTGCTAGTGTCATATATGCTCTTTGAATATATCTTTATGTATATTTGCCATTCTTCATCGCATTTTGAAAAATAAAATAAAATAAAACAAAAATTTTCTCCTTCATTACTCATTCAAGACATCAAGGCAATTATATCCATCATTTATCATCGAAAGAAAAAGATAATAGCACTCCTATTCATGGTTTTTCTTTCAAATTTTAAAAAGAAAAATGTTGAGCTATTCTTCTTATTCAATGTGTCATCCTAAAACTTTAATTAAAATAGAATAATATTACAATTTTACATAAAAGATACAAAAATTCAAGATACCTGAAAACGATGAGTTTTGTATGTTGCAAGAAATTGAAATGTCAATTCATAAGTAGAAAGAGTAGAAGATACTTTTATTTAATAGGTGTACCAAGTAATAATAAGCCTAAAGATTATTCCACATGTCATTTTGAGAAAGGAAAAAAAAATCATAAATTGCAAGTTTAGTTTAATTTGAAGATGATGAATGGATGGGTGTTTATTTTAGTATATAAAAGGACAATCACTTTCACTTAGGTTGAAATGATGATCAGATGGTAGTAGTTTGTTATATTCATTATTGTATCTAATCAAATTGTTAAAATGTTGGTAATCTCGAAGACATATTGGTATGCTTATGCACAATATTCACATGAACATATGCTAATCATCATGAAAACAATTTTGAGTAAATAAATTCAAGCTATTTGGGTTACTTATTCTACTAGTATGCTCATCATAATGGAAACAATTTCTCTATGCCTCCTTTAGTTCCTTATATAAGGCTATGTTTGTCCATCTGTTGTGATATGAGTTTCGTTCATTATGTATTCTTTTTAGTATTGAAATCTGATAATATTCATTTTTCAGAATATAGTCTTATTATCTGAACTAAGATTTATTCATTAAGCTTTCTTGTACCGTATTAGATAGGGCTATCACATGTCAGCCATCTAGGCTATTTATCCTTTATTTACATCTTGAAATATGTGAATCAAGCACTGCTATATGTATATAGATATTGGCATCTGACTTTCTTCCTCAATCGTTTGGCCTGAGATGTAAATCTAAAGAGATTTCCTGAATCAATTTTCTGTTTGACTTGCTGAATTAGCCATTTAGCATATTTTGACATGATGCATGACTTGAGATGGACACTACAAACTGTACAATAATTTCTAATATATGTAACTGCAGATGGATGGAAACACAGAAGCTGATGCAGACAAGGACAAAGAGGATCGTTCTAAAGTCACGAAGGTATCGTTGATCTTTTGTGGAATTATTGCCTTCTTTTCTTTTTCCCTGTAATTACTTTGTTGTATGGGCAGGTTAACAAAGAAGAAGATGATAAAATGAGAACCACAGCTGCAAATGTTGCAGCTCGAGCCGCTGTTGGTGGAGATGATATGCTGTCAAAGTGGCAACTCATGGCTGAGCAAAATCGTCAAAAACGCGAAGGTCTTGATGGGGCTTCTGCTTCCCAGCTAGGTAAAAGTGCAAACAGTAAATCTTCACTGAACTCTGGAAGAGGTCCCAGAGAAAAACATGAATCAGAAAAGAAAGGCTCTTCCTTGTCAACATCTGGTAAGTCTGTTACCAACAGATGACGCTTGATATCTCTATGCGTGTGTTCGATCTCAAGTATAAAATGGTATTAGCAAGTGGGTATGATGTTCTTGTTAGGAACAAAAATGGTCACTTCTTATTCGGATGATTTAAATGTTCTATAAGGATTGGATTTGGACGGTCTGATCTAGTAATAGGCTAATTAGTTTCCCAAACTAAATAAGTCATAAGGTGTCACTCTACATTGTCCTTGGATTATATTTGAGTGAATTTGACTGATTCAATCTATGATCTGACTCCCGTAGAATTGAGACTTTTCGTGTCTGCTATCAACTAACCATTATAGTGATGCAGTTTGGCTATCAACTACATATTTAGATTCAGTCTGATCCTTTGGTACTCGCCTTATCTGCTTTTGATCTAACACATAAAACAAGAGTTTGTAGTAAAATTCATTGCAATTCACTGCATCGTATGCTATAGTTAATATTATATTGAAGCCTGAAATAGCATGATTCATCCTGATCCTTTACTTAAAAATCTGATGTTGCAGGTGGTGGTAGGAGATTTGGGAGGAACAGTGCCCTGGCTCATCCAAAAGTTGCACGTAACATCTCTGTTAAAGATGTGATAGCGGCCCTTGAGAGGGAGCCACAGATGTCGAAATCATCTTTGATTTACCGCCTGTATGAAAGATCACCCAGCGATTCTCCAGCAGAATAGTCTAGGGTGACTTCATCTCTATTAAACATGTGATCAGCACTCCTTGAGAGGAATCCACGAATACTGGAATCCTCGCCTGATAGATCGTCCACTGATTCTGCAACCAAGTAGTCTAGGCTCAGCTTGATCTCTGTTCAATGATTGTTTTAATGTATTTTCTGAGTTCAAAAGTTTCTACAACAATTAATTGTGGTTATTTAAATTATCGAACTCTGGACGATACACTGACACTGAAGGCCTGTATTTAATGGAAATTGAAGAGCTATTCTGCATTACAAGTGTAGTTAGAATTTGTATTGATGATTAAATTCTGTAATCTACGGTTTTGTTGTATAGGTGCACTACCAACTTCTAGGAAACGTCGTTAATTATAGTGTAATTAACTACCATGAAATGTCTTTCCAGGGAGTAAATTTAAAAATGAAACATTAAATTTATTACAAAAGTATTTCTTGGATTTGTAGATCTTGTAGCTCGAAAATAAGGATATTTATTTTCTATAAGATTCAAGCTTTAAAGTGATTTTAAACTAGAGCTTTATAGACATCCGAAGGTTATATTCCATAAGATGAATTGATAGATTAACATAAAATGATCACTTGTGCTCGATAAAACTGGATTATATTATTTTGTGTAATCTATTATTAATCAACATATAGGTCCGTAATACTTTTGATTGATTGATCATTAAAAAGTTTTATTAAATAAGAAAAATTACATATGTCGAATTTGTTAAAATTTATTTATTAAAATTTTTATTGACCTCAAGACTTATTATCAAGCTCCATTAAGGACATTATTATACTCATAATTTAGTCAAAACAAGGATCCAATCAATAAAATTTATTCTTTTACTATCAATAATATAATATTATAGACTTTCTTATCTTGCCACATCGAGGATGCACAGTTCGTCTCCACAATGGCACAAAAGTCCAAAGTGAGCACTACCAGCATGACGAAGAAAAGCTACATTTTCTTTAATTAATGCCTCCATCATCTAAATTTCTAATCAACAATAAACAAAAAAACAATAATCATACATTCATAAAATATTATAACGCCTCCATCTCTAATCAACAAAGGTCAAAAAAAAGAAAGATTCATACATAAATATAATATAATATATATACATGCCGATGGCCAACCATTTAATATTTAAGAGAAAATTAAAGATGGAAGGTACATGATATATTTTAATTTAATCCTATTACAGTAGAAAAAGAGATGCCTTAAGTTTAAGTGGCATTAATACGACAAAATATTACAGGCTTTTTTTCTGAGCATGAATAGATTTCAGGTGGCCTCTCTCCAAGAAGAGCATTTTATACCTTTAAATATATACAAGTGCATTATGTTAGGCTTGAAAAAGATCAATCAAATCTATACTTTCTAATTGAAATCATATTTTTTTGTAATGTAATTGGTTGATTAGGCAACAAGCTAAAAATTAAATCTTTAGTGCTTAAGTAGATCTTTATATAACACTATGCCCTATGCCTTTTCTTAGATTCTTTGAGACCTTTACATGTATGTAGTGAACCACAATTGGTCTCAATAATTGTTCAAACTTTACAACACTTCAAGTACAAAGACACAAATAGTATATATATATATACATGGATACTACAATAAAAAAAACATTTTTGACACTTTGTTTCTTATTTTTCGATTCTTTTTGAACATTAGTAAAAATAAATTTTCTTGAAAAATATTGCATTTTATGAGTGTCTGTTAAAAGAAGTTATTGAGGTGGTATCATGAATATGTTTAAGTATTGAAAGAAATCAATAGAAAATAATTTTATGAAAGATACAATAAAATTATTTTAAATATGACATCTTAAGGATGTTAAGAACAATATTTTGTGTATAGTTGAAATTGAATAATAGATAGATAATGAATGATAGGACATCATATATTATCATACATATCATATTATTAATTGAGGCTCTTAGATTATTAAAATAATGATTTCCTCAAAAAATTGAATGAGTAATTCATGGTAAATCTTTTGGAGATAAGCATGCAATAAAAGACTCATCTTCTTTCTAGTCTTTCATGAGTTCATTAGAATTGAAGATTGGATTAATTCATCAAAATTTCTTAATTATTTCTAACTAAATTCTTCGAACTAATCTCTAAAACTCTAATCTTTTTAAACTAGTAACAATTTTCTTTGCATTTTCAATTCTAATCAATTCAACCTATCTAAAAAGATATTACAATCGATTAAAAATATACTATTTTATTCAGATCTTCTCTCCATCTACACTCTAAGAGTCATAAATTCAATCATGAGAAACTCAATAAGATTCAAGATCTATGTAACTAAACTATATTGGTAGTAGTAACATGAACTTTATACACAATAATATATAGAGAAATAATAATATTAATAATAAACAAACTCTTCTTAACTCAATTCTTCATTGACAAGCCATGTTGACTGTATGATTAAGGCCCTAGATCATTAAGATAAATCATGCAAATATTAAGATCAGTTTCATTAGTACGCCAAAAACTTACATGCATTCAACTATATATATATATATATATATATATTGTCACTGCACGTACTCATCTCCTTTACCCTCCCTTGCTTCCTCTCCTGCCAAGCCATGGTTCATCTTCAATGGTGACCAAGCCTCCACAGCCTACAAGTTTATTGCAACCTTTTAATTAAATTAAATCCAATATATTTCATTTATTAACGTGATCAAGGTTGCAAATTATCTTGCAATTTAATGGAATTATTATTGTACCTGATGTAGAAGAAGAAGAAGTTGCCATGGCTGCAGGGCGGTCGTCCCAGTTCATCGTCTTCTTCTTTTTGCTGTCGTCGGCTAATCCAGCAAAGAGACCAGCAGCGTTCATCTGCTTGTTGATCATGCGAGCTGCGTAGTAAGGGATGGTAATGGCGTTGTAGTCGTAATTTGATCTCCTTTGCTGTTGTTGTTGCTGCTGCTTCTTCTTCTCCGTCATCAACACATTGACGAACATGATGGTGTCCAACAAGCTCTCCTTCGCCATGCGCTTCATGTCGTACGCCTGCGCCCTCCGCCACAGGCTCCTGGCGTGCCGGTTCGCCGGCCGAGCGAGCGCCAGCGCCCGAGTGGCGTCGCTGATGGCCGCGTCCGCCTCCTGCATCAGCACCCAGCACTGAGCCCTGTTGCTGTACAGCACCACCCTCTCCTTCCTGCTCCTCACCGGGCACACCTCCAGTGCTTCGCTGTACCGGACGACTGCCACCTCCACGCTTCCTGAGCGGAATTCCTCGTTGCCTTGTCGCTTCTTCGATGAGCTCAGCAGCGACCGCTCTGCGATCTCTTCTTCCGACATGCGCGCTTCTCTGTTTTTCCTCTCCACTTTTAGCTCCCACAGGAACTTGATGGCGCGCTCGGCCGCCGTTTCTCCGGCCATCTTCGTCGCGTCGTAATCTAAAAGTAGCGTCTTAGTTATAGTGTTTCCGATTCTTTTCCTGGCGCCCAAGGTTTCCAGCTCCGCCAAGTCAACGAGACAGGGCGCGGCGATCTCCAAGGCCACGCGACGAGTTTTCCGGTCGTCCAGCAGCAAGAGGAGGCAATCGACGCCCATGTACTGCCAGTCGTCGGAGGATCTCGCGAGGTTGCACAAGCTCTCCACCGCCTCCGCGCTTCGCGCCACCGCCTTCCGCCCCTCTGCACTGCGGCAGAGTATTCTCATCAGTCCGACTCCGGCAGGGGAGTCGCCGTTAGCCAGACCTCCCCACATCCCGCTCAACTCCTTCACGAATCCAGCTTCCCGGCTGAGGATCAAATTCCGGCACGACGTGTCCCTGTGCGCCAAGCAGCAGAGCAAATAGAGCGACCAGCACTGGAGCTGGCTCGCCCACTCCTCTGCTCGCCGGACCTCCACCTCCAGCCCCCCGAGCCCCCGCGTCAGCAGATCGCGGTGGTACTCCACCCGGTCCCCAGGCTCCGCCGCCACTAACTCGCGGTGCACCCTCGCGAGGCAGGTGGAGGCGGCGCCCATGGCCAGCTCCACCACCTCCTCGCGGTGGCGCGCCACGGCCGGGAAGGTGATGTCGTAGCTGGCCAGGTGACCGAGTGCCCGGACGGCGACGCGCTGCTCGACCCAAGTGATGCTCCCGCGGAGGAGGTCGAGGAGCGGCTGCACGGCGCCGGCGTCGACAGCGAGGGCAGCAAGCTCAGGGAGGCGGATGGTATAGGAGCCGAGGACGTGTGCAGCGTAGTAAGGGATGTAGACGTTCTGGTGGCAGCGGAGCCACGCGGGGTCGGCCACGGCCTTGGCGATGAGGAGCGACATGCAGCGGAGGGCCCCGAGGGACGGCAGCTCGGGGTCGTCGGGCCGGGTCATGGCGATGTTCCACAAAGCACTAAGTACAAGAACGTCAGCCTCGTCGTCGCGGCGCGGCATATTATCGAAGAAACCGGCGAGAGCCGATCGCCGGCGGCAAGGGTTACGCTCCTTCATGGCACAAAAAAAACAGCAAATCGTACTCGAGACGTCCGCCGTCGTCTCCTCCTCGCTATCCATCTCTCCGCTACTCTTCGTCCTTATCTCGCTTCTCAGATTCATCAGCTTGTTGTTACTCCTACCGCTACCTGTCATGATCTCCATGGCAATCGAATTGACAAGGAAGATTAATCGAGATGCGATCGTCCTAGATATAGAAATCAACTGCTGCGGGATGGATGAGTGGGAAGAGAAGGACGATGAATTGGAATTAGGTCAAGCGGGGCGGCGCATGACAAAGGTGACATGATTAACTCTGTTGCTGCTTTTGATGAAAGAGCAAAGTTAATTAGTGGCTTCAACTACTACTCAATTACAGTAATTAACTAGATGATACATATAATTAGCTAGTTACTCCTTATATAGCTCGAACACATACAATTGCATGTTCGTGCATGTATTAATTCGTTAGTTCGCGTATATATATATATATATGGTTAATTGCATATATATCGTGGAGGAAGAGGAGTCTAAAGTTGCGGCGGGTAATTACCGATGAAAACTGGGATTAGCTCTGAGTTAATCTATGCATGAATCGATTGTTTATTTAATTAACGGCGGACGTGAAGAGAAGAGAGTAATTACTTTTGCCTTTTGGTGCATGATCTCATCGGGAATGGCTGGTGGAGGCGAGTGAAAAACAGGTGTAGGAGCTCCCATCACGGCATTAAAGTTGAGGTTTAAGTAGTGATTATCATTAATTATATATTTATGAGACGGGAAGTGCTCCTCCATCTGAAAAAGGCATGAATTAATGCCAGCGGCAAAATGGAGGTGGTCCAGGTGGTCCTTCTAGATGCCCATCAATGTCACTTTGGCATTTTAACAAACATTAAAAGAGTCAATTCAATTTTCTTCAGGACATCTCATGGACCTCGAATTTTCTTTTCCTCTATTTTGGCCCCTTAGATTGAACAAAGTGACACCAAATATTATGATGTCATCTTCTTTGTTCCTGCTTAAGTGCTTAAGATTTGGGACGAATTGTAATGAGTATTGATATGGAGTCATCAAGACCATTACCTGAAAAAGAAAAGGTTGAAAAAAATAATTAGAATGAAGACTTGGGATGTTCGGACTTAGCCACTCTACCTCAAGTTAATCGTCGGCAAAAGAAAATCCAAAGAAGATGAACAGTAAAATATGGAGGGAAATTAAGCTAAAAGTGTATCTCCGTCCGTGGGAGCGGATGTATATTTATATCACTATCGTCGAATATCTCTCACGTATTAATTAATAATGTGATGTGTATCATATTGCTATAAGGGAATGTATCATCGTATCTACGAGCGCCATGTAAGATCAAGATACGAAGTATGCTGTCCTACATGCTTTGACAACTTATGTGTTGTGTCAGCACAAGCGCTGTAATTGTCAGTGGGCTAGGCTGTGAGGTATCTGAACCACGAGAGAACTGACCCAAATGCTCTGGGTCTATTAAATAGGAGAACGTAGAATTTGATAAGACTGAGCGAAAATAGGCAAGGTGCCCTTATTGGGGTCCCTGACCTAGAAGAAAAGAAGTTTAACCGATCGAGGAGATTGATCGGGGCAAAGTGTGTTTGATTGGGCTTAATCGAAGAAACGAGCCTAACTGCTTGGGTCTGTCAGAGAAAAGTGAAGCGCGGCCGGTTGCAAAATCGATCGACGAGAGAAGTGCCCGACCGAGGAGTGTAGTGGCCGACCAAGAAGAGAGTTGGCCAACTGGGGAGAGGTGTGATGGGAGAAGTGGAGCTACGTCTGACGGGGGAGCTCAATCGGGACTAAAGATACTTGTCTGAATAGAGCAACTTGACGTTGACCGACCGTGACTTTCACCATGACTTTGACTTATGACTAGACATGATTTTTGATCTTTGGAGTACACGCGACTACCTCCTATACTTGCTGTATCATTCTTCATTCATCTTGCACTCCTAG
>JBBUKS010000117.1:10476423-10493485 GCA_038050645.1 Hedychium gardnerianum
GATGACAGGTAAGTGATGCGGTGGAATTGATTGATGAAGACGAAAAGAAACGAACAAGAAATTTTGGATAGATTTCGAAGTAGCCAAGAGAATTCACAGGGAACCCCACATGTTATCGCAATTAATATCTATATGAATAATTCCATTAATAAATCTTAAGATTAATTTATAAAATATTTCACGATGTAAAAACCTCAACAAATACCTTCGTAATTTATTGTCTTTGAAAAAGTGTGGAATCGCCTTTAGAACGGCTAAGGTGACGACTTAGCTGCTCCAAAAGAGATTTTCCTTTTAAAATAGTTAAGTTCAATTAAAAAACCATCCTCTTTCGTCGTCCTCTTCCTTGTAATTGGTGCTATCTATATTGCCGTCCTTCTGTCTTTGTTTTGTTGTCATCGTTAGCCGCTGAGATTTTTACATATATTTGATCAGAAAATGCTCAGAATTCTAATCTGTTTACCAAAAATCTATAGTAAAGATCTATCGAGATCTACATGAAAGATTTCGAGATTGAGTTGCTCATGATTAGAAGAAGCATGCTGCGCTTGAACATCTCGTTTTATTTTATCACTTTTGAAGATCAAGTTGGTGTGGTGTCACAAGGCGAACGGCGAGGAGTTGACAACAATGCGCTGGAGAGGGTTGGCGACCTCCACGCCACCGGCGTGTTTGACGAACTCTGCAGGGGTGAGGAAGCTGCCATGGCAAACGCACACTATCCTCACCTCCTCCCCTTTCCCGTACTTGTACAGGAACCCTTCGACTCGCCTCCCGTTAGGACCTTCGCCCTGCGTCGACACGAACGGCATCTTCTCCTTCACCTTCCTCTCCATCTCCTTCGCCCCGCTTTCGCTTGGAGCAGCTGGAACCGGCCGTGCTCTGTCCTCTCTTCCAGGACTGAGCTGACTTTTTCCGGCGAATGAAGTCTGAAGATTTGTTACGGTTTCATTGCTCTTGTTGTGGTTACCTACAGAGTGAATCATCGAGGAGCTCGAGATCAAAAAATGGAACTAATTCTAATCAAGCAAAAAAAGCATATTGTTCGGATATCGGTGAAGTACCTTGAGGCGCCGGGGCTTCTAAATCGGCCGTGCTGCTGCTGCCGCAGCTACACTGAGATCCAATAGACCCCTGCGAGATCGGAGGAAAGCTCCCAGGAGCGTCTGCCGGCCGAGCGGCCACCATTCTCAGAGGCTGTGCCACCGCACATGTTGGTCGGCCATGCCGCGCAACGGCATTTCTTGCGCCGACGAAATGGTTGCGGGATTTTGATCCGAGGTAACTATTGTTAGCCGCCATCTGCTCCACAGCTTCTGGATTCGAGCCTTTTCTTCCGCTGGCATCCTCGTCGGTATTCTCGCCGGCCTTCGCCGACCCCAACCTGAAGGAATTCTTCCTCTCTAATCTCTTCCGCTTTGCCTCCAACCTCTTCAAGCTCTGCATCTGCTTCCGCTTCCGCATCTCCTCCTCCGTCTCCGTCGGCAGCGAGCTCGTCCTCGTCAAGGAGGCGGCGGGAACAGCCGGGAACTCCGGCTCCCTCGGTAGCGTCATGAACGACGCGATGGAGGAAGAGCGGACCAGCTTTTCCCTCTTAGAGTCTGCTGCGCCGAAGCACCCGCCGAGGGAGAGCCCGAGGCTGAGCTCGATCTCGTCGGAGTCCCCTTCCGTTACCTCTGTCGGCTCGTCTCCGAGGCTATTACCCACGAATCTACGCAAAAAATCTCTCGGGTACTTCTCCATTCCCGATAGATTCGGCCTTCTAAGCCTCTTCTCTACCTCGTCCACCACCACCGGGAGATTCGAACCGAAACCGAAGAAGCCGGAAAAAAAAATCAAATCAAACTACAAAATTTGCATCAAAAAGTCAGCTTTTGCAAACAAGTTCGAACTTTTGACCACCAGATCTAACACCTCTCTCTGGACTCAAGTTCAATTCGAGTTCTTATGGGAAAATCGACGGGGAACAAGGCGAGAAAATGAATATGAGACACCGGCCGCGAAGAAAAAAGTAACGGAAAGATCTGTCCGCATCAAAAAGAGCAAAAAGGAGATTTTAGAAGGCGAAGGTAGCGAGATGAACCGATCAGGACGCCATTAGAGGACGAAGGAGGACGAAGGCGAACGGAAGAAGCGGAGAAGAAAGGAAGAGAGGAAAAGAAAAGAAAAGGGAGAGGGCGAGGGGCTCAATTGTTCACCGGCAACGTGCCTGTTTTGGTATCCCAAAACGCCCTCCACGTCTCCTGAATCCATGGCGGCGCGACACGCGTCCAAATCGGACGGTCCATTACCTCCACGTGACGGTGGTACGGAATGTGCTGTGTTGTCGCGAAACAAGAGGCTCGACGACTCTCCGCACCCCCAGGAGGGTCCCATCGTTGCGTCTGGACAGGTGTCGTTCTACGAAAGGAGGAGCCGTGCCACGCTTGTCCTTCTTTCAGTCCTCCGCCCTCGTGATGATTGGTTTTTTTTTTTTATTTTGCGCCGCCCACCCTCTGAACCACAATTAATAACTTCTAAATCGAGAAACTTATTGACGACTTTGCCATCTCTTTAGCATAAAAATCACCATGCGGTCACTTATAGCGGCACCACAATATTCCTCCAATCGCGTAACCGAGCAGGAAAAGTCGTCTATCTTAATCCGTCCGTCAAAAGAAAGATCAACGGCAATCAGGGAAGGCGCGGCCGCCGAACGTTGACGTGCGGTCAAAAAAGGATGCGACGATGGCCGGCGGCCGGCCACGTGCCCCGTGACCGCCCTAAGGACGCGTGACGCATCGCGGGGACCACCCGTAACGGGGGGAAGTCGTGTCGTCGCTCCCTCAAGTTGCGCGACATCGTAAAAGCGAAGCGAAGCGTGGCGGGCAGCTTCCACCGCTACGTAGGCCACGGCGACCTAATGACAGCTAGCGCATGAGGGCAAGTTGCGCCGTCGTGGGACGCGTGTCGACTTCCAGCCAGTGAGACGGCGACGTCGCCGTCGCGCGACATGGTGGGGAGATCTTCTCCGGATTCGGTCTGCCACGACACGTCACCTGCGGTGGCGTCACTGGGACCCGCCGCTTGTCGTGACTTCTTTTTTCATGCGCCACCCGATCGATCCAGAAACGTGGGGTGGGGACCTTTTCCTGCCGTTGGATGCATCTGCTCGTCCATCAACGGCCGTTCATCTAATTATAGATCTCTTTTTCTGTTTATTCCACTAAAAAAACATTAAATCTATTTATATTAATTTAATTCAACATCGCCGTGTGCATTCTTGTTGGATTTGTTTTCTGTTTTTCCAAGTGGATTGAAAACTAATGCAATTATTAAAGGGATAGATATTATTTTATATATTACTTGAGATGACGCTTATTATAAGAAAATGTGAGTGTTATTCTCTTAATGATCATGAAATAGAGTTGAGATAATCATCCAAAATGAAGTCTAACATTCTTGTATCTGAATAGAGTAGAGAAAAACTAATTTGAGGCCAGTGTATTGATCACAACCTTAGTATATGAAGCACCTATCTCACATAAGTAAAATAGGTTTTTATTAAAAATGAAAAAAAGAAAATTGATAGAATTGGAAGACAATAAGGGACAAACTAGTTGCATATTTTAGTTTGCTTCACCTACAATTTCATTGATCAAATCCTGAAATATCAACCTTCCAATCTGCATTGGCACCCTTATTTTCTCCATCCAAAAGTCTTCCCACCCTTCAGATCGACCAAGAACGTCCTCACTTGATATGAGTTCTACACAATCCTCGGAGGTGGTTGACCATGTGCTCCTAGCTTGAAGTCCTTTGATCTCAGTGCATAGTTCTCTCAGCAATTGCTGCCCATTTAACATTCTCCTTCTCTGCAGAAAGAACTCGCAAGGATTCTTGTAGAAAAGCGCTCCCTTCTTGTGAGCTAGGATCTCACTGACCACATCAAAAACAAGCTTCCTGTGATTCTTCTCTGCACTGGGCTTCTGCTGCCCATGATGTTTCTCCAGAACATTAAATAGATCAGGTTTTATGTATTGCTGAAGTGGAATTGCACTTTCCTTGTTTAAAAATCCTGCTGCAAGAAGTATGTCTGAAACATACTTATTGTCTGGGTTTTGCATGTTGCACTTTCTGTTGATGAAGTTGAACATTTGGCGTTCCTCGAGCTCATTTGAGCCCAGCACTCTGTGATGTGCAAGTTTCCTATTATCTTGAAATGAATTTAATATGCATGGTTCATCATCTGTTGAAGGAGTATTGTGATTAGAAGATATCATTACTGAATTTTCTACTTCATAAGCTATTTGCTCCAATCGACAATCTAAAATGTATGGTTGTTTGCACTTGCAGATGTATCAAAGTTGGACTGCTTGATTCCATGTAGTGATTACTGAATAATTGCTTACCTTGGACTGCGTAAGAGCTTTTCTTCAAAGGAGAAGGTAGAAACTCATCGTGGCAGAATGAAGCATCTGTTTCTGATGCATCTTGATGCATGGATAGTATGGATTTCTGAAGCAGAAGAATGACAAACTAATGAGTAATCATAAAAATGTTTAATCATTCCTGTACTCGTAAAATAAACTGAATCATAATTCTTCAAAATGCATGTGTATTTATCTCACATACCTTCTGTATCTGGATGCTTTGCTGTAGAACAGTCGAATGTAATGCTGACTTGGTGCTTCTGTTTGAAGCTGGTGAAGATTCTTCAGCCCGGCAATTTGAAATCTTTCTCCCAAAGATAATTTCATCAACGTGATCGCTGTTCTTTTGTTCTTGTGATTGCTTCAGTCTAAGTCTGCCTCTTGGAGAAACTGAGTTTGTTTTCCTTTGCTGAGATCTGGGGCTCCAAGTGCTTGAAGTTCTAGGTGATATTCCAATGTTTTCTCCCAGAAGCTGTGTTGAATTTGATTGACATCTGGGTGAATAATTACTCGTGGTAGACCTCCTAATGAATTGCTTATCTGTGACTCTGGGACTCAGTTCTCTGTCAGTTGTGATGCTTGCATAACCTTTTCTTCCTGTACCAGTGTGAAGCTTAGGAAGAGTTGGTAGGCCTTCCAATTGCATTATTGAGTGGCTTGAAGCATCTGCCATGTTGATAGTCTTTGAAGGCTTCATAATTACAATTGGAGGCACGAAGGATTTAGAATCATCCCCTGCTTTTGTTGGCCATTTTCTGACCTTTGGTGATCTCACACTCTGATTGTTTCCTTTGGGAGTAGTATTCTTTGCCAGCCTCTGGGCACGAATGGCGTCCACCATATGCTTGAAAACCTTCAGATCCTTACTCAACATTTCCTTATGCAAGGACCCAGTTTTTGCTTCATTTAGGTCTTCTGTTGGCTTTGCCACGATTGTCTCTCTGCTTCGATTGGATTGAGGAACTTGATCATTTTTTGCATTCATTTTTCTTCTTATTACTGCTACTTGGGGTGGTGAGTTTAATTCAGGCATGTCTTCTATGCCCATGAGCTTTGCGACAACACCAGGATGTCTCTTTTGGCTACAAAGATCCTGAAGCAGATTGGAAGCTCTATTCCGGCAGGGATTTGTGTTTGCTTTGTCCAAGTCCTCCAGAGCTAAACTTGTTTTGGAAACAATGGCGGAAGTACTTCTTCGAGAACATTGCCTGCTATCCAACGACAGTCCCAGAGGCTCTCTGACTTTAGTAGAAGAATTAACAGAGAGCTCCCTCTCATCGCACGAGAACCTAGGACTCTTCTGCAATATTTGTGCAAATGAGGCATCTTTTGCTTCGCGATCAGCAAAACTCCAAGGGACTTTTTTAAGTTCGATCAGAACTCTAATTGATTCATTGAGATTGGCAGGCATATTGGATGCGGTGTAGAATGAAGGCCTGGGGGAGTCTTGGTGTTTGTAAGCATGGTTTTTCACCTTGCCGTCGGATGAAGTTTTGACAGTGAAATCAGAGGATCGCCGGCCGGACTTGGCAGCTGGACTGGTGACTGAACTCCTGAAACTTGATGAGTTCTTCAGAGACCTCTCTGAAAAGAACGTTTCATCAAAGGAATGCATGTCTTTGTGAGATGATTTATCGAATTCCAGAGAAGACAAGGAGGAACTGGATAAGGAGGAACAAGAAGCTCTTGAAGATTCCATCGAAGCTTTCTCATTTTCGTACCAGTACTTGGCCAGATTTTTCTCCTGATTAGTAATACTGAATTCAGAATCTTCTATTTAGCGTACTGAAATACTAATTGTTGTGTACTGTTACTGTGAGTCTGCGACAATACCTGAAGAATCTCTGACGAGTAGGGGTTTACCTCTGACTCATGCCTGCTGCTCTTCAGAACTGCATGACCATGACCTACAAAAAAAAATTCAGTTTGAACTTCAATGATCCATAAGAATGACAGAAGATGATTACAAATCTACAAAATCAATGTTTCAAGATATCCACAGATCCAACGAAAGCAGATAAACAAGAATTAAGTAGAGAATGAAGAGAGCACTGTTGGAATGGTACTTGAAGGAATCTTCTTATGCTCCTGGCGATCGCGTTGCTGCCTCGCGAGGAAAATGTAGCGGTCAAACATCTGAAAGATTGCGGTAACGCACCCAATTTGCTTCTCTAAATCTTGGTCTTCACTGGCAAAATTTCCAAGCAGCATCTCGGAAGCCATTTTGGTCTCTTTCTTTCTTCTGCAGAAATGGGATGCAGGGGGGGTTGATTGGTTAAACTCCATCAGAGAAGAGCCAGCGAACGTTCTCCGACTTCTCAGCTTCTGCATTTGCTCGGGGAACCCTTCAACCAGTCATATAAGCTCGAGCTTCAAGAAATGGCAGGCGCCCATCTTTGGACGGAAGTGATTCAATGCATTAAAAACCTACCACTAGCTCCGGGACAACCTATTCCAGGTCATTGAACCATCAAGCTTTCGGAGGAATTCCAACTACTATGCAACTAATGGTTCAATACATTGAATGCAATCGGAGAACTACTTCCAATGGATGAAATGCTTCAATGTGGTCGTCGATCCTCATTGCTCCCTCTTTCTCAAGTTTCTCCTTTCCGGTCCGGTTGGTTTCTGCAAGAGTAGATCGCGGCTTTTGAGAACCAATGCTTGAGCCTCAAGGGAGAGATAAAATTCACTGCTGCGACGACGTTGATAGATTCTGTCTGGGAGAAGAGCACGTTGAAAATGGATGAGTGGGTCAGAGAGGTTCCTTTCCCTCCTAGCAATGTCATGTGGGCTGATGGATTTCTAGCAGACTGCATGGACATGTGAAGTTCATCATCTTAACTAAACTTTAACATGAACAAGACAACTCTGCAATCTTACCTTGAATATTTATCTGTTACTTGCTGTCTGTGTTCTAACAAGTATTGAGACTCGCCAAGTCATCCTTCCAAGTACAAATCTGAATACTTTTTCTAATTAAGAAAACAATGCTATATTTATGGCAGTGCATTGATGGCTATGCATTCCTCATTGTTCTTACGTTGAATTTAGCTGATTATTATTCTGACAAAAACTCAGTTTGGAACTCCATGAACAGGACGAAGATAACCAGTTTGTATGCAAACAGGAAGAATTTTCTTCCGTATTTACTTCTCCATGTCGGCAAATTGCAGACAAAGATGCACAGAATGTGGCTTATACGAAATTATGATCTCCTGCTTGCCCTGTACAGATCAGAACAAATAGTTGATATCCCACAAACACTGTCTACAAAGGTTGGATAAGAATAAGGGAAGCAAGGCCACATGCATAAAGTTCAAATGCCACATGGAGCTGCTCTGCTGCTTCAGTAGCTCGATTGGAGAAAAGTGGAGAAGAAATCCCCACATGGGTTGTTCATGTTGATCCGTGTGAGATGAAATGACCTTTAAGTTGATGTAACCATGACTTACCACTTCCTCTTCTTCTTCTTGTTTGAATCAAGTATACTCGTAGATAAAGACAGAGACTGTTAACCCGTACACGCTCGACGTTCGATTGAGGATTAAGAAGGGATAGCCTCTTTATGATGGACCAGTGTGCGAATGCCTAAGTGATAGGCAATAAATATGGGTGGTTGAATCGACATCTCATGAATTAAAGTTAAAATTAATTTTTCAATTTTCGAACGGACACCTGTTATATAATTCGATCCAATATAATTATCATCGTCCAGATCGATAAAAAGTAATCATGATCATATATCAAAATCAGATCGGGATGTATAATAGTATCGATCGGAGACACCTTATCAATCTCGATCGGTTGAAGTATATTTTCGATCGGGTATATAATTTGATCGGATGCGTTCTATAAATTCCGATCGGTTGGGATATATTCCCGCTCAGGGCTCTAATCTAACCGGACGCGCCCTATGAAATCCGATCGATTGAAATAGGTTCCCGATCAGGTATATAATATAGCCGATCGAAATGATCTTATCATTAGCTCATGCCTCTGGCATGCCTATGAGGTCTGACTCCAACGTCGCCTGTACGGTCAGAACACCCCTCAACAGTACGGCCAGAATACTCCTCAATAATCCGATCAGAACACCCCTCAATAGTACGGCCAGAACATCCTCAACTATACCCCAGACACTTCCCTGAAGTACGGGGAACGACGGTACTTTCAGATCAGAACATGCTCACTCATGCCTCAACAGTACGCATCATTAATGTTGACCGTACATACTTCAAAAGAGTATATAAAAAAATGAGAGTAATTGTGGGGAGGAGATTTTTTCCTAATCTGAGACACATTTATTTATTGTTTCAATATCTCTGTGCGATAAGACCTAACTTGAGCGTCAAAGCGGGATCCCCAGGTCTCTCGCCTGAAGCTCTCCTTTAACCCTCTGTCTCTCTTTTTGTGATCTGTGCAGATCCCTGATCGGAGAAAATAGAAGGATCTTGTTCGCTCGCTGTTCAACAGACGAACCCCTCCGACCAGTTATTTAGGACGGAAGACCGGCGAAGTTTTCTGATCGGCCTTAAGATCTTAGAAGATCAGCAGGATCACTCCGTTCAATGATGATTAAATTAATAAATCTTCAACTCATCAATGACTCATTTTCTGATAATCTTTGCAAAAAACAACAACCAAGTAATTACCTAGTCCATCCAAAGTCTTCTTCTCGCTCATTATTGTGTTTAAAAGCTGGACGTGACGGTGATCGCGGACCACTTGTGTCTATCTTCTAAATATGTAAGAAGTCTGCTAACCTTGAAGTAATTTCATGAAGAAGCATGATGTGATCTTGCTGTTTTCAGTCTTCTTGCTCGGACAGTGACGACGAACCCTAAATTAACTACGGATCAAGCCCAAACGAGCAAACCCAATTCTTGGCCAGCCCATTAACGAGGCCCATTAGCGAAGCCCATGGAGGCACGACGGCGCTGCCGACGTCCACGTGCCTGTCCGTAAGACCTGCCCACCTCCTCTTCTCCAGTTCACCACTCGGATCTCGCGCCTTCGATCCCAACAGCGAGCTCCGGTTTTCGGCATTCGCCCATGGCAGCCGGCTCTTCCTCGTCCGTGCCCAGCGCACCCCTGCTCAGCGAGGAGCTCGACATCGTGATTCCGACGGCCGGGAACCTGGATTTCCTGGAGGCGTGGCGCCCCTTTTTCGAGCCCTACCACCTCATCATCGTTCAGGATGGAGACTCGAAGAATACGATCTCGGTGCCCGGCGGATTCGACTGCGAGCTCTACGACCGAAATGACATCGACCGTATCCTCGGCCCTAGGGCAGCCCGGATCTCCTTCAAGGACTCTGCCTGTCGCTGCTTCGGCTACCTCGTTTCCAAGAAGAAGTACATCTTCACCGTCGATGACGACTGCTTTGTCTGTGCCCTTCTCTCTCTTTATTTATTTCTCATGTTCTGATTTTTATGCCTTTGTTTCGCTTTGCTTGATTACTAATAAGTTATAGATTTTAGTTTCTTTCCCCCTTAACGTTGAAGGGTTCGAATTGGATCTTTGAGGAAGATAAATCTAACTTTTTCTTCTCATTTTTTGTGATTAGCTTGCCCAACCGTCAACTTTTTGTAAAATTGTTGCTCCTGCACATCTTCTTGTTTCCTACTGTGTTCTTTTTGTCCCTCAATTTGGGGGAGGATGAAACAGTGGTTAGTTGTTGTTTAGACTCTACTATTATTGACAGATCCATCTTGTGGTGTTGACGGGAGTAGAATAAAGAGAAAAATTTCTATTAATGAAAAGATAAAAGAAATGAAATGAGATTTGTAGCCACATTCTTTCATTACTGAAACTTGGATCTGGCGCTTTAGACCCCTTGGCACCGTAATTCTCCACTTTTCCCGGAGATAATTTTATACGTATATATGCATTATCATTTAGATCTGGTTTTTGATCATGGAACATATCAAAGTAGATTTTCTTTTCTTATTGCGTTGTCTTGTTATGTTCTTTGAGAATTGTATAATTTTTCATTGGAAAGGATTTATGTGAATCAAAGTGTAAATAATCAAGAGGATATTGACTGATTTCTTCAAATAAAACATTCTATTCTGGCATAAATTGTCAAAAACTTTGTAGGGTGGCTGATCCCCTCTAACATAAACACACCTTCCAACTCCTCTAATAGTTCAAGTCTAGCAAAAGTACTTTTGAATCACTAGGTTTCTTGTTGAAAATTGAGTAACTAAAACATGACTTCAATCCCCATTCTTATTGCAAATGATATGTGAACTTTAATTGTTTTCATTTTCAAACTTTTGTTAGACCTTTGTTGAGTAATTGAAGGATTTCCTTGCATAAGTATCAGAGGCATGTTTAATGCTACATTGTATAGTTCGTGGTGGCCTATTCCAGGATCCTTGTTGTAAATGATGTTGGCTAGACGTTAGTGTATAAAAAATTCGTGTATTCTCATTTTTCACTCAATCGGAAGGTTCCATTTCCTTTTTCTCAATTGTATGGGTTGTTTTTTTTTTATTGTTTAATTACTTTCATGTAGTTCCCTTATTACAGTTTTCTTGCAGTTATTCATTCTTTTCCATGAATTTCATAACATGGCATGAGTCCATGACCAATATTCTTTGCTAGTAAATTAGTCGCCAGAGCTGGATGAATAAATGTGGGGTAGTTGGATACCGTAACTCCACTTGGCTCAAGGACCGTCTGTAGTCAGGTTAAAGGGCGTTAGAATTATTAGCTTTTAACAATCCATTAAGCATAAGTCTGTAAGCTAGTTAGGCTCTGTTTTCATTATAGAATAATAGTGCCAAAATTGAATGATTGTTCAGAATATGGGGAGAACCTATTCTAACCTTTTGTCCTATGTTTTCTATGATGCTTCTCTTACTTACCAGTACTCTCTTGTGGAACTTATCTCTTTTGATAATGATTGTACTCCCTTTTTGCTGACAAAAGATTTCTTTGTGTTGAGTAGGTTGCCAAAGATCCCTCTGGCAAAGAGATCAATGCACTTGAGCAACACATCAGGAATCTCCTTACACCATCGACCCCATTTTTCTTCAACACCCTGTACGATCCTTACCGACAAGGTGCAGACTTTGTGCGGGGATACCCCTTCAGCCTACGGGAAGGTGCCCCAACTGCTGTATCTCATGGATTATGGCTCAACGTTCCAGACTATGATGCCCCCACCCAACTTGTCAAACCTAATGAAAGAAATACCAGGTGAAATATCCTTCCATGCATCGTTGATGGATTTCAATGTCGACGAGTATTTGAAATTATGAATTGTTGCATTGGACAAAGGTACGTTGATGCTGTGCTAACAGTGCCAAAAGGTGCATTTTCCCCCATGTCTGGGATGAATCTGGCATTCAACCGTGAGCTCATTGGCCAGGCAATGTATTTTGGACTTACGGATGACAGCCAACCAAATGTTCGATATGATGATATGTGGGCTGCATGGTGTGTCAAGGTGGGTATGCTACTTTTCTATCTTGCTCCTCCACATCTAGCGAAGCTCCCGTGTTGCTTTCTTTATTTACCTTACTGACAGACAAGAAAACCAGTTCAAAACTTAAAACTAGGAATTGATGTTGAAAATGACTTGGATGTGTTTTTAGGTGATTTGCGATCACATGGGATTTGGCGTCAAGACTGGCTTGCCCTATATCTGGAATAACAAAGCCAGAACCCCCCTTGTGAACCTTAGAAAGGAGCATGAGGGCATCTACTGGCAAGAAGATATTGTTCACTTCTTCCAATCTGTCACACTTTCAAAGACGTCCGTAACAGTTCAAGAATGCTACATTGAGCTCTCCAACCAGGTCAAAGAGAAGCTCGGGAAGGTTGATGCTTACTTCATTAAGCTGGCTGATGCAATGATGACATGGATCGAGGCATGGAACGAGCTGAATCCATCTGGAAACTAAGACGCAGCCACTGCCTGAAAAAAAAAAACATCTCGATCATCTCCTTCAAGTTGTTTGGCGCTCTTACTGCCTTTATCGCTAGTAGTGTTGTCACAATTTTTTGTGACCTTGTCAAAGAAAAACATTCAACTCGTCATTGTAATGTTTTTGGACATAACAACAAAGAAACCACATCATGTTTGAATAAATCATTGTGTCGCACAAATTATGAAATCGTGCAATTTATTAATGTACAAGCAGTGAAGAAAATGTGTCAAAACTCAAGTAGCCTGGCTTGAATTTGTTCAAAGATAAATCATACATAATTCTGGTGTTCAAATTATAGTGGCATGAGATATTCAATGACAGTATTTCAATGAAGATGCTTAAGATCGATCTACTACAGCACTTGATACATGTCCGTCCTGACTGTTAATTTCCGAGTTTAAGTTCCCTGAAACTGGTAGGGTTTTGAGCTGTAAACCCCCATTGCATAGATCTGGAGCTCAAACAAGTCAGAGCTGGAATCACTTCCTCCATCATCCTCCTCTTCTGTTTTCCCATGCCACTCTCCTTTTGCTACCAAAGCTTCTCCCTTCTCATAACAGCACTTGTTGGTGTACTTCTGCCACCTTTCTCTGCTCTTCCTTTGCTTTTCCACGTACTCTGATTTCTTCTTTTTCGAAGTCACTAGGTTGAAGAATGATCGAATGAAGTTAGCCAACTTACCACCAGGAGGGCACGGTTGCCTTTCTCCTTTGTCCTTGGATTTGCTCTCTGACTTTGTTAGCCGATGGAAGATCACCTCCATGGCTTCTCTGCTGGGTGGCGCATCCACGCTCCTCCTTTCTGCCACCCGCCGAGTTCTTTGAATACCAATCAGACTGGCCTCATTGACCTCGCCAGAGAAGTATAATGCTGCCTCGAAGACGTCGAGCTCGCCTGAGGCATTTCGACGACAAGACTTGGACATCCCTGACGACGACGACGACGTAGGCGTTGGCACTGATATGTTTATATACACGCCATGCACGTTACTGGCGAAAATCACAAGACTAACAACAATCGGAATGTGTTGCGTGGAGTTTTGGAATAAAGCAGGGCGGATCTCAATTCATGAGGCGTCAGTGGCTCAGTGCTCGAGCGTGGCCTGGTGAGGAACACAGAAAAAGTATTTGTGTAGGGATTCATCGCCACACATGTCTTAAGCTCGGTTAAGAGTGCATTCGTTGGTTCTATCGATACAGGGATTGCTTATAAAGATGACTCTTCTGTCTGCTCCTGATCTGCTAAAATATGTATATATAACTCTAAAATGTGGGTTACGAAAACTATTGCAGTTTTAAAACTATTGTGTTGGGCGTCCAGATCGATGAGGGGACTAGATGGAGTTCCTAGGCAATTAGAATATGCAAAAATGCAAAGTGAAGCTTTCTCATCCATTTTTCCATACAAATAGCATATAAATATAGATATCAAGGATGAAAACCAAACAAAAGTTCTGCTTTTCAATTTAACAACTAAGATCCAGGGTGTCGACAATGACGATAAAAGCCCATGCAGCTAAACAGCAGGTGACCACTTAGGTGATGCAGTAGATGGTCTTAGAAAACCAGTCTAATAATAATAAGAATGCTTGTCAAACAGAGACTCATGGCAATGTGGTTCTAACCAATCTCGTGGTGAACTTTTTGGCATGCTGCCACTGTTGAAGTGACTCTATCTTGTTTTCGCGCCTTATTCCTGAATGCCGCCTTCGGTCTGCTTCCCCCGGTTTATGCTTGGACCACTGCTTATGGCCACCAGTTGCATTTGATTCTTGCTGCTTGGCTTGAGGAGGAGCACCGTGAGGTCCCAAATAGATTTTCTCAGTTTCTTTGGTTGTCTGTTTAAACCATATTATTTGGCATAATTTGAGTTAGATAAATAAATAGTACGATCTGCATCCTAAAGAAATCGCATAGAAGCATGTTAAGCGATATAATAGGCATTTGTGCACTCACCGTCTCAGGAGGTATAGGATCTGTTACTGCAGGCACATTTGTGTTTGCAAAATCTGAATCCTCGATAGTCAAGCTTGGGATAACAAATCCATCAGTATCTGTAATATAAATGCAACAAAAGTTGATTGAAATATAGGAATGATGAATAAGAACTCAGTGCCTTCTTTTGGACATCTGCTACAGTAATGTAATGTAGTAGAAAAAGAGTGGAGAAAAAGAAACATTGATACTTTTTTTTGTAGAAAATCAATAAGAGAGTTGTGTAGTAAAGTGATCACTAGATATAGAAGATACTTAACTGAGCCAAATCTATGACAAAGACTTCACTGAAAAAAAAACATGAATGACCAATAGAAAAAATTCCTCGGAGAACAACAGATATGGAGGAGTCCAATACATGTTAAATATAACTGAAGAAAAAAAATAGATAAGCTCCAAATTGTCCAAGATTTCACTGTCATGAAATGTGAATCATAAATTGCAAATAAGCATTCTTCCTAAAGGAGTCTTGCTGTAAAAGCCAAATGGCGAGAGATTATAGATAATGATGAACTGAAAGTCAGTGCCACTTATGCAGATCCAAAACTACTAGGTTGGTTTTATCAAGAATGGAATGAAGCTTACATGATCAACTAGTGTTCTGCTACTAATTCGAAGACAGAAGAGAATACCCGTGCTGCCAACAAAGAATCCTGGAATGGATTCAGTTATTTATCGAAATGTTCAGATTGTACATTTGTCGTCAGTCATCTTGCTCATCAATTTGAATGTACTTATAATCTGTTTGTACTTCACAGAGACTATCTTCTTCATTACAACCTTTTGCCATCTTAACTGCATTAGACTCCAAAATATATCAGGAACCCCACTGAGTGTTGCCTATTATTCTAAACAATCAACACTAATATTATGCTTGTGATGATTTGTTCGTTGTAGAATTGAACTACCAAGTAAAATCAACTCTTATCAAAAAAATTATAATGAAAAAACTACGCATCCTTAACCTTGCAGATGCTCAATTTTTTTTTTCAAAATGAAAAAAAAAAATCCTTCTCACTTCAGACATTTTGTTTGAGTGGTAACATGGTTCGCCGGAACGGTCGCAGAACGGCCGGAACGGGCATTCTGGAACGGGAATGCCTCCTGCCGTTCCAAAGTTCCGGCTTAGAACGTGGTTTGCTTTGGGACGCCGTTCTTCGGTGTTATAACGGCCGGAACGAAACGGTTGGAACGGCCGGAACGGGTTGGACGTGTTGATTAATTGATTAAGAAGTTTTGGATTCTAATTTTTTACGATCTGACTTTGCTTTTCATTCAATGGACAACTTGATTAATTGATTACAACTTGTTTTTCATTATGTATTTTTCTCTTTATATTATATTATTGTATGATAAGGTATAATTATCATTATATTTTTCTCATTATATTATATTATTGTATGATAAAGTATAATTATCATTGTATTTTTTCTATTAATTTTTTTTAGTTCGGCATGATGTATTAATGTTTTTTATAAATCTGCGCCGCGACCGTTCCGCGATATGATATTGGAACTGGAACGGTAGTGTCCGCGACGGCCGCCGCGACCGTTCCGGCGAACCATGAGTGGTAGTATAGAGCTTAAAGAATCCTTAACCTTATCCATCTTTATATTCCATCCACGGAATTTCAGTTGAAAGTAAAATCTAAGTTAGCCAAATTCATCAACCATCGAGATGCAGGTTGATATGATAAATAGACCTTATTTTTTTGAATATATCTTTAGAGTTCACTTCTTCCTGTCTGAGAATCCTTGGATATGCAAGCATCGGACTACTCAGCATCATGCATATATCTATATTTTCAAAGTAAAACCAGTAACTATGCTACTTAAAATTTCACCAACGAAACTCCAAATTCTGGATCTTATTTCCACTTAGAAACATAGCTGATCCACAAGATAAGTAAAATTGCATATAGAAAGTGAAAGAACAGCAATTAGATACAAGTATTATGGAAATGTCGCAATTTATAGGAATTAAATCGGAAGCATCTACTCATACAAACAAAATAAAATAACAATCTTTTTAACATTTTACGAGGATAACGAATCTCAGAAGAATTCTAAAAACTTTACCGAGAAAGAGTACTTAATCTACCATCAAAAACAAATCTTTAGCAAAGAAAACAGAGGTAAATCTTACCCCACTCATCTTCTTCGACCTCTGCTGCAGAACGATTCAAAGAGGGATCCATGGGTCGCAAACGAACATCGATTTCGGCGGCCGATAGGGCGCAAAAGCCCGCGCCTTTTCAATTAAAGAACAAGAAACAAGAACAAGGGTTAGTAAGCAGAAACAGAAGATGAAATCCAAGAAAGAAAAAAAAAAAGTAGTAAAAGCACTAAAGCCGCCCGAGAAAAATGCAAAACCTTCAGAGAGGAGACGACGGTGTTCTCAAGGGTTGTGGCCACGCCCAGGCAAGTGAAAAGCCCATCCGGTATTTATTAGGAGGGAAGAAAAACATTCCAAACTTGTCGGACTATTGAATTCGGATCCATCTATGCCCGATAAAAAATAAAAATCACAAAGATGAACGTGTTTACTCCTCAGCGAATGCGGATCTAAATTGGACTTGAATTCGTTTCACCTCATCAAACAATATTATTTTATTATTTTTACTGAACATTATTTCGCTCGATTCTTTTCATGCTGCCAATTTTGTTCTTGTTCTCTGAGAGAGAAGTGAAACTCTGAGCGGATATTCTATCAA
>JBBUKS010000117.1:10524099-10544378 GCA_038050645.1 Hedychium gardnerianum
AATATCTCTTCCTAGGAATACAATCTTCCACCGTTTTTGTTAGATCGGCAATTTATTAAAGGGCACATTTAATGTTTCATATTGCCTAAAAGGCGTCTCAAGAGTTCATATTATCCAAAAGGCGCACCTTTTTCCCGTTTTACTCTTCTAACAAAGCTGATGTTTTTCTTCTCTTTCATTTGCATGCAACATCTTTTCTTTTTCTTATTAAATTAATTTTTTTCCTCTCTCCTGAACAAATACTGACCGAGTTTAAATTAGTGGTGCTGGTTTTCCAAAATTAGCACCGACATGGTGCTGGTCTTCCGTTGGTGTTGGTTTTGGAAAACCGGCACTATGGTGGTGTTGATTTTTTGGTGTGTTAAATTATGATGTTTATTTTTCAAAAAATAGTAAAGAATGACATATTTGGACTCCAGAACTGAAGAAATTCATAGGAATTGGAATTAGTTTAATTGGAGCTCTCTAGGTCTTTTTTTTAAATATGCCTTTTTTTGTTTTTTAAAAAATAAATACCACAATTTAACACACCAAAAAATCAGCACCACCATGATGCTGGTTTTGGAAGATCAACACCAACGTTGATGCTAGTTTTGGAAGACTAGCACCAACTGATTTTTGAAGACCAGCACAAGTGATTTAAATTCGGTCAATATTTGTTCAGGAGAGAGGATTTTTTTTTAAATTTAATAGGAAAGAAAAAAGATGTTGCATGCAAATGAAAGAGAAGAAAAACATCAGCTTTGTCAACGTGTAAAACGGGAAAAAGGTGTGCCTTTTGGGCAATATGAACTCTTGAAACGCCTTTTGGACAATATGAAACATTAGATGCGCCCTTTGGTAAATTACCGTGGTTAGATATAACTTATTTTGGTTGATCATTAATTTGCTTATTTCAATTAAATTGAGTTCCTGACAGAATATTTATTTAATATTTAGGAATAAAGGAGGCAGTAAGCCCATGAAATCCATTTCATATATAATTGAAATGAAAAACTAAACTACAGTTCTAAAGGCTTGCTTGCCCAACCAAAAATGCAAGGCACAAAATCTCACAAACACTTATTTGAGTCAACCTTAGTTCAATATAATTTAAGATAAGCGACCATGTGAAGCTTTTTGTATGGCGCCTAGTTTAGTTCCATACAGAGAGTTATGTACTATGAAGAGGTTTTACAGGCTTAGTGGATGAATTAGTTACTGCTTACTAAGCTACGATACCATATTTTATCCCACATAGGGAGTTGTGGAGGTTTAAGGGCTCGGATGTGTGATTAATATTTTCTTAATTATTTTAGGCCAGTGGTTGAGCCTAAGAAGTCCATGATTCAGTTCTTTTGTTTATACAATCTATCACATTTTGTATCCTCAAAATTCATTTGTTTTGTTTTGTTCATCCCTACAATATAGGTGAATACAATTATTGCTCCCCTTTCTTGGCTTTGCCTGTCCAATTTTCAAATGAGGTACTGAATATTGGTGGGACCTCTGAATTTAAGAAAGCATTATGTTTGCGCATGTACAAGATTTTTTATTCCCGATATATAGGGCGACCTAGGTGAATGAGAACGTCATGCTAAATTTATCACTACATGCCATTGGTTTGGATTAAATGAGCATGAAGCTGTGTAAGCTTCTGTTTTTGACAAGGCATGAGCCTCTAGGGGTTTTGTTCAAGCTAGCAAGAAGATGATGCATGAGTTTGGATGATAAATGTTCACAAAGCATCAATCATGTTAGTTACACATTTATCTGTTTAGAACATGTAACACACTAGCAATTGTGAACTCCATTCCCTTTAGCTCAATGAAGTGAAGCATGTGTTACAAACCTTTCTCTTTTTTTTTACTTTTTCCATGAAAAACCTACTTTCTGTACTGAGTATTTAATTGCAGGTAGGGGCAAGTGCAAAAACAATTCTCACAAATGGCAACAATGATTTACTGCCAAAAGAAGAAACTAAAGAAGAAGAGGAGTCTGCATCAGATAGAGAATTCATAAAAGTTGAGAAGGAACTATTGGTAGATGTAAAAGAAAGCTCTCACCTACCCAAGGTGGAATTGGAAGAATTCAAACTCCCTGCAAGCAATGAATCAGGTAAGTCGGAAGCAACTGTAGATTCTCTAAAACTGGTAAAGGAGATTGACGAACTTAAGCTTCAACTTGCCACTGTTCTTGGGAAATTAAATGGTTCAGAAACTGAAAAGACCTCAATAAAATCCAAGCTTGATCTTGCAAATGAAGAGCTAGAGAAATTGAACAAGCACTGCAAAGAACTTGAACTTGACCGAAAGTTGATGAAAGATCAGATTGTAGGAGCTGAACAGAAGTATAATTTGCAGCTTGAATCCCTTCAGGAAGCACTAAAAGCTACAGATATGAAGCATAAGGAACTTGTTGATGTAAAGGAATCATTCACTGGTTTGTCCACGGAACTTGAGAGTTCGAGAAATAGGATAAAGGCCCTTGAAGTGGAGTTGTTGTCCTCTTCTAGTGAGCTGCTTAAGCTTGAAGAAGCGAGCAAACAAGCAGAGTTAGAATCAGGAAAAGTGAAGGAGTTGGAGAAGACGTTGGAGCTGACACATGTGACTGCAAAGGATATGGAGGACCAAATAAACAATCTACAGAAGGAGTTGAATGATCTGTATGGTAAGATTGCTGAGAAACACAAGGTTGAAGAAAAACTTGAAAACACTTTGCTGGAACTTTCAAAATTTCAGGAGACATTGGAAGCCTCAAAATTAGAAGTGGCTAAACTGGAGCATAACATTTCTTCTAAAGATGCCCTCATCCAGGAACTGACTGAAGAAGGAAACCTGCATAAGGTTTCTGAAGAAACGTTGAAAGCAGATCTCACATCACTGCAGAGGTTGCTTTCGGCTTTGGAAGAAGACCTACAAACAAAGGGTTTGAGTTTGGGGGAATTGGAGCTGAGACTTCAGGAACAAGTAAAAGAAAGGGAAAGAGTTGAAACTTTATTCAAGGACCAAGAAACTCAGATATCAAATGTGAAAAATGATTTAAGCAACTTGACCACAGAGAAGGCAACACTGGAGAGCACTGTGACAGATCTTAATATCAAGTTGTCAGAAAATGAGGAACTGCATCACCAACTCAAAGCCAAGTTAAATCTGTCTGAACAAAATTTCAATGAAACAAATTCACTATTATTACAGACATCAACATATAAGGAAGAGCTTGAAAAAAAACTGCAATTGCTCGAACAACAGCACCATGTATTCAGAACAGTCACAGAAGCTTCTACTACAAGAAACCTTGAGCTAGAAGGTCTCATTCAGGCATCAAGTGCAGTTGAAGAGAATATCAGGTCACAGGTAAAGGAATGTGAGTTGAAATTGGCATCAGCTGAGAAGTCCAATGTGGAGCTTGAGCAGCAAATAAATCTTGCGGAGATAAAGTTCCTTGATGCAGAGAGTGAAATTAAGGAACATAATGACAAAATAAAAGAACTCACTGCTTCATTGAATGAAGCAGCAGAAGAAAATTCACTATCAAGACATCACTTAGAAGGTTATGAAGATAAGATCAACCAACTGGAGTCTTCCTTGATCAAGTCATCTTCGAGGAACTCAGAACTTGAAAAGGAGCTTAATGATCTCATCAACAAATGTACGGAACATGAGGAGCGGGCTACTGCAACACATCACCGTAGTCTTGAGCTGGAAGAATTGATCAGTTCTTCTGATTCTGTGGCTAAAGATGCTCAAAAGAGAGTGGAAGAAATGGAGTTGTTGGTTGAGGCTGCTAATTATCGCAACCAGGAACTTGAGCAACTACTCAGCGTAGAACAGTCAAAACAGAGAGATGTTGAGGCTGAATCAAAGCAGTACAAGAGCAAAATCACCAAGCTTGTTTCAGAACTTGAAGCACACAAAACAAGATCAAAGAGCCTTGAATCTGTACTGCATGCTGCAAATGAAAAAGAGAAAGAGTTGACAGATATCCTTGATACAGCTATTGAAGAAAGAAAAAAGATTGAAGACTTTTCTAATAGTCAGGAGAAAAAACTCAAGGAATCTGAAAATCAAATTCAGAGTTTGCAAAATGAATTGAAATACTTGACAGAGAAAGTTGAAAGTGTTCAGGAACAACTGGAGGCTTCTAATCTAAGAGAAAAAAATCTCCTCGAGAAGTTTAGATATGCTCAAGAACAATTGGCTGATCAAGGAAAGACTGTGGAGGAAATTACTGCAAGGAACTTAGATTTAAATTCTTTAACTGAATCTTTAGCCAAAGATTCAGAGTTGAAACTTCAAGATGCTGCAGCGAGCTTAAAGCAGAAGGATTCTGAAGCCAAAGCACTGGTTGAGAAGTTGCACTATCTTGAAGAACAATTGAATTTTTATAAAGAACAGATGGTTGAATCTACTGAAAGTGCTGCTTCACTCAAGTCAGACTTGGATGAGAAAGCTGTAAAGCTGGTTTCTCTTGAAAACAACATTGAGGAGCTTAAGCAAAAGTTATCAGAAGCTAATCAAAGAGGTGAACAGACAATTGCAGAAAATGAGTTGCTGTCAGTGACAAACTCAAAGCTCAGGGAAGAGTTGGAAGCTCATCAACACAAAATCAATGAGCTCAATGATTTATTAAAATCCACACATGCTGAGAAGGAGACTATTTCTGAGCAACTTGCTTCTCATTCAAGCACCCTAACCAAATTAAAAGAAGAACATTCAAGAGGTCTGGATCTTCAATTTGCAACTGAATCTCGTCTTAAAGAAAATGAAGCCCACTTGAATGACTCTGTTGAGAAATACAATCTAAAAGAACGAGAAGCCAATGAACTGAATGAGAAGCTGCTTGCTATTGAAACTCAATTGAGAATTTATGCAGAACGGGTCAGTGAGTCAGCAGCTCAGAAGGATAAACTGGAAGAGGCTCTATTCAAGATACAGGATCTGGAAGGACTGATTGAGCAATTGAAAAACAATGCTAACAGTTTCCAAACAGAGAATGAAGGTTTAGCAAGACAAAACAGTAGTCTCTCTGAGGACCTTGGGACATGCAAGACCAAAATGAATGATTTACAAGTAGCATTTGATGCAGCCATTGCAGAGAAAGAAGATTTACTGAAGCAGCTCCATTCTTTGAAGAAAGAGTCTGATGATTTCGTGCAACTGCTTAAATCTGAGAAAGACCAACTCAAGTTGCAGGTTAGTGGATATATAGTGTCTATTATGTATAATGGGTGCTCTCAATGCTGTCACACAAACCAAGCTACATAGAGAATCTGACACATGAATAATTTTTGCAGGTTAGCTCTCTTGTGGAAGAGAGCACATTGCTCAAAGAAACTTATGAAAAGTTAAGGAATGAACGTGAAACATCTGAAGCACAACTAGAAAGGGAACTGTCTAAACAAAAAGTGAAGGAAGAGTCTTTTAATTCTCTCATTGATAATCTTAGAGCAGATTTGGCAGAGAAGTCTCTTCTGCAACAACGGGCTTCTGACCTTGAAGAAAAGCTGCTCTTAGCTGAGAAAGCTTATGCGCAAGAGGTAATTTCATGGTTTACACTTGTGTAGATGTCAGTTTGCAACAATAAATGTCTGGCCTGATGCATTACTTCTTGCAAAAATACCAATTCTCTCAAATTGAAACCATGGCATCAGCAACTGCTGAAGGATGCAGCACTAGGTGCTTAACTAAGATAGCAAACAAATGTACTTGAAAATCCCTTTGTTGAAGTACTCTTGTTTGCTAAGTTTCTTAATCCATAGTTGACATAACTTCCAAGGTCTACCCTTCACAATCAGTATGAATGCTTTGACTTGTTTGATCTCCTCCTGCCACATGCCGCCTCTAATCTCTCAAACTACTGTACCAGCATAATAAGTCCGGTGCACATTCCATTCCATTACATGCAAAATTTGAAATGATGATTCCAAATTAAAATAATGTAGTACAGGAGCAAAGCCTAATTCTAACTAGCAGGAATGAAGTTTTTGGACAATCTGCTTTAGATTGAAACCCTATTTTCTCCATGTTATTCTGTCTATATGTGGTCTATAGTTTATATACTGGTATTGATTTAATTATTTTTTTGACTTCATGCATTTCCTTCTAATCCTGGTTAGATCAATTCTCTGCAAAGAATTCGCATTATGAACAATATAGCAGATCATAGTATTATAGAAGTGGTTGGGTTTATATCAAAATGACTAGTCTCTTTGGAGGTAAAGACCCTATCAATATATACTCACCATGGACACAATAAGCTTCAAGTCTTGTTTAGTCTGGATTTTGTTTTCTTCTAATTAACATCATAATTCAACATTTTGCTCTTGCATTGTTTTTGACTTGCAGGTTGCTGAAGAAAACAATAAGGTTACAGTTCTTAAGGTAGAACTTGAAGAATTGAAATTTAAACAAAATCAAACTTCAGAAATGGAAAAGAAGATAGTAGAGCTCGAGAACACTCTGCGTTTGGTCCAAACTGCCAGTGACAATGAGGTAATTTTGACAGTCTTCTTCCCATTGGTCAAATTTTTGACCCTTTGATAGCAGGAACTTTGACAAACACATCTCTCCTAATTTTCATTCAATCATTCTCTAGATCAAGAATGGAACTTCCCCAGTTGAAAGAGATGATTCAACTGAGGTGAAATCAAGAGAAATTGGACTCGACACCTCAACATTGTCAAAGAGGAAGAAACACAAAAGCAGTGGCAGGCCAAAGCAGGATATAGAGACAACTAACACAAGCCAAAATGCACATCTCACAACAGAGCGTTCAGAAGGGGTTGCCTTCAAATTTATACTAGGAGTGGCTTTGGTATCAATCATCATTGGCATCATTCTCGGAAAGTGGTACTAGCACGGTTATGAATTTTTTTGACTTTTCAGCTCGTAGCATAATGCAAGTTCGTTGATTGTCACAACTGTTGGTTGATCCTGTTGATTGATGAAACAAGTTTTCTGAATTTTGATGATCTTGTTGCAAATTTATATTTGCTGTTAAGAGGAGTGCATATTCAGTGAGTGTAGGTTATAGGCTAAGAATAGGAATTTATTCATTTTTCCCTTCCTAGCCTTCACCTTGCAGTAGTGGGACTGCATGCAAGTTGCTATGTCATAGTTTTGAGCTTGAAGATGTTCCTTTGTAAGTAAACAAAACATAATATCATGTATTTTCTATTGATCGTCTAAAAACTCTTTGTTCAAGCCAAATATGGCATCCAATAGATTAAACACTAGTTAGAGATTCAATTTTAGTGACAAAACTATATGGAAGCACGCAGGATCAATTCTAAAATCCTCCATCCTTGCTTCATGTTGTTTTCTTGAATCATTTCCTTGTCATTTGAATGGAACATATGGAGATCAATTGGCCCCAGTATACCAGTTAATAGTTATCAGTTAATTAACCTTGTATATTATCTATTTATGCTCATTTAATTCTCATTTTGAAATGGAATGCATTCAGATTTCTCCCATTTCTCTTAGAAAAAAGAAAAGGTTCTGCAACATTTAGCTTTATCTTTGTTGCACTTGTGTCACCATCTATGACAAAAGCAATATGTTATTAGGGGCATAATGACACCTAATTAATGAGTTATTAGTATCTCCTTTCAAATTATTTATTTAAATATTAGAACAGTCACAAGGCAAATGGCCATAGTCTTTATTCTATTGTGTGCCACCCTACCTAACATGATTTTTAGGTCCAAAGAATAGTTAATAGATAGCATACAAGTTAGCAATGAAATCCTTTTAGGTGGAAAGCAAATGACATGCTTTACACAATTATATGTGGCCAATTATAGCGAGTGGTTTGCTAGACAAAACTTAATATAAAGAGCTAGGTCTTCCACTCTATTTTACGTGAAAAATGAATCGAAAAAAAATAATCTATTGTTAGTCAATCAACAGTCGACATCAAGTTATCTAAGATTCGAGGGTTGTCATGCAAAATATGTATAAATCCCTCATTCTTTCATATCGATGTTGTTCTGATTTTCTTGCCTAACTTGAAAAGTTGTATTCTGCTTCTTTTTGACCATTATTTGGTCCTAGAAATGGACCAATTCAATTAATAATCATGCTAATCAAGTTAAATTTGATTAGATCAATTGGCAAACATTCTGAAAATCATGATTCTAGAAAAAAAAATCATTTAATTTTACCCCACACTTTTATTGTTATTTTAAAATTATCTTTTAATTTTACTATGATTGTTTTACTTCTCTCTCCTCATTTTCATTAATATTAATGAACTATTCTTTATATATATATATATATATATGATTTAAACTTTTGATGACTAAAATTTCAACATAAACTTTTCGAGTATAATAATTTGCTACTTGTAAGTCCATTTGGATGATGATATTTCTTGGAAATTTCAACAACTTATTAATTCCACATCAACTACCTTGAAACTAATATACATTGTCTAACTTTTTCTTTAAAAATTATTATGATTAGATTAACTATATATTCAAGCTCTCTTTTTAAATGATGCTACAGTCCCTAGCTGCATGATTTGTCAACACAATGAATGTGATTAATTATCAAAACCCTTATCTTTATAAAAGAATTGAGAAGCCAAGAACTTTACACGTCTACTTGCCAAGAATCTTCGCCCATCTTCTTTAAACTCACCAACATGATTATTTGCAAACAATTGACACGTTTTCCTTGGACTAATTCAATTAAATATTTATACATGTAACAACAACTTGTTCACAAACTTAGTATAATGAGTTTGGCGATCTTAGGTGCTCAATAAATCTATCTATCTATCTATTTATCTTCAAATTAGCGTAAGCAAATGAATGATTAACTCCGATTAGTCATAGTTGATCCGATATAATTTTTTTTTTAAAAAAAAAATAATATTAGGATAATTTATTTTGTCCATGGAGTAGGAGGAGGAAGCCAAGTTATTTGGGACACGGCAAGGAGAGGAAGGAGAGCAAGTGCAAGTGTCGGCAATCTTATGTAGATTTTGACATTTATTAACTCCTTTTTGTCTTCCCAACAAGGTTCATATTTGGCCTTTCACAAGCTTTGCCTCTGTCACACTCAATCACCATTCTTAATTTTGGTCCCCTACTTAATTGTTTCCTTCTCAACTTTTGAGAAAAATTAAACTGAGCGAGAGAGGTTTGATTATTCATCCACCTTTTTGACCTACATAACCACGAATCTAATTAATGCTCCTAATTAAGATCAAGTGTGAAAGAGGAGAAAAGGGTTTAACTTCACATTAAGGTTCCTTGTTACTTTTTTCTGTCTTCGATGAAAGAAAAGGTTAATTAGTCCACCAACTCATTTTTAATGTGAGGGCATCTCCAATGCAAGATCCGTGAAAGGTTTGTAAAATCAAAAAAGCTGAATAAAAATATAAGATTTGAGGTTTATAGTTTAAGAATAGTAGTGAAAACTCAAATTCGCTCTTTTGTCTCAAAATTAATAATGTGAGTGGAATTAAAAATTAATTAACAATGAGGTTTGAGATTTATAGGGAGGTTTTTTGATTGTGGAGAGAGTAATATGTTTTTATGCATTTGATGTGGCATTTTAAAACTTAAAAAAAAAACTCATTTAAAGTTTTAATTATTGGAGATGCCTTGAGATTTTTGGAGAGGTTTATGAAATAAAAAAACTGAACATAAAAACTTTAAATATTATCAGTGTAAGGTTTGAGGTTTATAATTTAAGAGCATAGTGAGATTTTAAACTTACTTTTTTTTGTCTCGAAATTGATATAATATGTATAGAGCCATGCAATTATATATTATGAATTGGACCACAAAAAAACTCATTTAAAGCTCTTAACTATTTCAATAAGTTTTTATAATGTTGATGTGGCGTATTGGAATCATAAAAAAAAACTCATTTAGAGCTCTAACGATTGGAGATGCCCTTAGACCTTAGTCCACAAACCTATATTTTCAAGGGCATCTTCAATGCAAGATTTTTGAAGAGGTTTATGAAATGAAAAAACTGAACAAAAAAATTTAACCATTGTGGGTGTAAGGTTTGAGGTTTATAATTTAAGAGCATGCAATAGTGAAATTTCAAACCTGCTCTTTTATCTCGAAATTGATATAATGCAATTGCATATAATTGGACCACAAAATAGCTCATTTAGAACTTTAACCATTAGAGATGTTTCAATAAACTTTTATATTATTGATGTAGCATATTAAAATCATAAAAAAGGATTTATTTAGGCCTTTAACTATTGGAGATGTCCTAATGAGCTTGTTGCTAGCTTTTTTTACATTAAAAACTCTTAATTAATTCTGCATAGTAATTAATTAATATAGTTCTTGTTCCTCTTTCGAAGCTCACAACCATGCATATATCTGTCGATGTCACTGCATGAGAGTCCAATTGTCAGTGATTGCTGCAGCATTCCTGAAAGAAACGCCATGGATTAGCATTCTCCGTAATTAATTAACTATCTGCCACTTCTTCTTCTTCATTCCTCAGCCATATGCATCATTGACTTCGACCCACAAATTCTACATTTGTTAGGTTCTCATATCAGCCACGTACGAGCCTCAAGAAAGTCAATATAATTCCAAAACGCAGCTTTATTATTTTAGCCATGTGTGGAATGGCATATACCTCTTAATTCATGATTAGGTCCAGTGTGAATTTAGATGGTTTGCACCATTCTATATATATCTTTATTGTTTTTTCTCCCAAAAAGACAAACACATGCATAGGAAAAGGTTTTGTTCGACTTTTTTTGGAGAGATGTGAGCATGTTTGACTGGACTCAATCAGAGAACAGCCTAACCCTACATATACACGCAAGGCGTGAAGTTTAGAAGTTGTATTATATATGCTGTTGGCTAATTGGCTTTAGTTTCGTGTATATATATTTATATTATAAACAGTAGAAAACCCAAGTTGACGGCTTGTCTAGGGCAATTAAGGGGTCGATTAGGGATGATGATGAGCTGCTTGGAGAAAAGAGAAGTGAGGCATTACAACAGATCTGAAACGCCTCGTATTAGATGGACTGAAGAGCTGCATAGCCTCTTCCTTCAAGCTGTTCATAGCCTCGGAGGATGCAACAGTAAGTTTTATTTATACTCGACGCTGTTCTAGGGTTTTGTTTTCTTATTAGGGAAGAAGATCATGAGTGATTGCTTTGGTTAATTGATTGATGATTCTTGCAGAAGCAACTCCGAAGCAGATTTTACAGTTCATGGGAATGAAGGAACTCAGCATATCTCACGTTAAAAGCCACCTGCAAGTGAGTTTGTTGTTAATTAATTAATCAGCAATGAATGAATACTATTAAATATCTCAACATGTTTCTATTTTGTTTTCTCTATACTCTCAAAAAAAAAAAAATTACTAAAAAAAGGCAAGTTAAGATTCGAGATTAATTATTCTTAATCATGTGATTTACTGAGAAGAACTTACATAATTCAAAATGTTCTTAATGAATGTTTTTTTTCTGATAGATGTACAGGATCACCAACAGCCAATCCACACTCGACTACACCTCTCAATCTAAGCAAAAACATTGCAGAAAGAGAAAGAGAAGTGCCTGCACTTCATCACCACTTCAATCTGATCAAGATTCACACCAAAACTCTTCATTCAATTCCAAGTACATTTTCCAACTGTGAGTAGTTATATATTATTAAGTTCTGATTAAATTAAATTTGGGAAATTCTTAATTCTCAACACTTCCACACAGACCTTCATTCGACAAGTTGCTGAGGGAGTGGATGCTGAAGCACCCAAGCAATCACCCAAATGAGGAGGTCTAATGTTAATCTTATGTGATTAATTATCATGCTTTAATTAAGTCATTGAGCTCACTGGTGCTGAATAATTGCATGGATTTTGCAGACTGTGGCTGTGAAAGAGATGGACTGTGAGCTGACTCTGTCATCCCTGAACCAAGAATCCATACTCGATCGCGTAGATTATACATATCAGAAACCGGCGAGGAAAGAAGGGACTGAGTGCTGGGGCACAACTTCAAGTGTAGATTTCCATGAAAGGGAGGGTTCAGTGACAAGGACTAGAGGTGGTGATGCTTCCTGCCAACACTTGAACTTGGAGCTAACCATGTCATCTTCTTCTTCTTGCCAATGTCTACTGTAGCAGTCATAAATTATTCAGTTAATTATAGAGGTAAAAGAAAAAGTGAGACAGGATTATTGATATGTACACAACGATCATTAGCTAACTAGGTTATTTATGAATTCATATTTATATAGACCTGCATGTGTTTATACTGTGCAAAGATAAATTAAGAAATAGAAATGCTTCAGTGTGAAGATGTGATAATAAGAATGTGATTGGAAGGCTATGAGTTGAGGATTTGATCATATAGATTCTCATATCCTTCAATTAATTCAGTGTCTCTTTGATGTTGTCACAGTTGTATTATATTTCAGTAACAGTGAGCAGATGTTATGGTTTTATTAATTTAATTAGGTGTTCACTATGTAAAAATAATTAAGCAATTGTCACAATTTTATTATATATATACGTGTTGTTCTAAACTTTTATTTTGACATGTGTTGATATGTATATGAAGATTGATTTTACAAAAAAAAAAAAATCTAAAATCATGATGAATTTTTTCTTAATCATGAGTTATCTCTACATCCCATAATTGGAGGTCGACTATTTCTAATTTAAATCGACTGACAATTAAATTTCTTCCAACAATGTTAATATATATGTATTTTTCTTTTTTGCAATAATAAAAGGAATTTCTATATGCAATAATATTCTTCCAATAGTATATCATTATAATAATAAACAGTACGTAGCATTAACTACAATTTCATATATTTTTACATTGGGCCTTGTTTGATGTAATGGGCCTGTTATGTCCAGCCCATTAACTACAATTTCACACATAATTGGTTTGAAATATGTTTATTTAATTTCTATATCAAAACCATGAGAACATTGCTCATTTATATGCACTTTAGTTTTGTCCCAATTATGAGCCATTCTTTTGGTGCAACTGTCTAAACCCTAAACCCTTTCCCGAGTTGTCACTTAACTGCCTTGGTGCTCGAGCTTATTAAATTGAGCTCGAATAATCGAGATTGCACGGCCAGTTTAGTGCCAAAGAGCACCAACAGTTGCAACACTGATAGGCTCCTACAACAAGGGCTTCACTGATTACACCCTACAATTACTAGCCCTTGTTGATTATTTAATCAATCAACATCATATCCACCTTTTAATTATCCCTAAATTTCTTTATATATTCACGCAATGGTGTGGATGAACTACAGCCATTAAACACCTCATTAAATATGCATGCAAGATCAAGGACAGCATCACTGCCTCTGCATAGTTCCACTGCTCAAAGACAAGAGATTTATACCTCGCCATCACATTTTCTCTCCCCTTTGATAATTACTGGACAGTTCTTGATCTCATCTGAATTTCTTGCAAATGAGTAGTGGACAGACAGTAGTTCATGCCTCAGCTCACCATGTCCATCTATAGTGCTGTTCAAGACCTAGAGACCTAGTGATCAGTGGGAATCTTATCTTTATCAAAGTTTCGAGTTACTGCATTGAGTTGGTCTCCAGGTATTTCAGACAAAGCTCTGGGAACAAAGATATATATATATATATGTTAGGAGAGGAGAATCTAAAGTGAGAGCTAGCCCTCCTTTGTCCAGAGCATATCTCTGGTGATGAGATATTGTCTGTCTAATATTGTTTAGTACATGATGGTTGAGTTTTCAGTGGTATACATATGATTAATTCTTAATGATCACTGAGCAATTATCTTTAACAAAATATATACAACTAGCTAGTGAACTATGTGAAATTCTCAAAAGTTTCTTAATTATCTTCTCGTTCCTCCTTTGTCGGAGAAAGATTCGCACAAAGTATCACTTGGTCGATCTCATGCCCTTCTTGTTTAGTAGAATTAAAAGATTTAAAGGGTTATAAGTTTCATCATCATGCAAATATCTAAGAATGTATTTAGTTGGGAATTATTTTTGATAATCTTAATTATTCATCTAAAGTTATCAACAAAAATCCTGATTGATTTAGGTAATCGACGATTCCCGAATAATGATTCATGTTCAACACGTCAGCAAAAGGGACATACAATCCGGAATCGGAAAACCTTAAAAAAGTGAGATTTTTGTTGATTTCGGGATTAACAAAAAAAAATTACCAAAAATATCCTTCGATATTTACCTTTTGAGATAAAAATATCCCCAAAAAATTATTACAATGAAAATAATAATCTACACTCTAAACGAGGATTAATCAAAGTATTATAAAAATATTTTAAAAAATAATTAAGAGGTTTGAAATTAATATTTTGAGAAATAATTAAGAGGAGTATTGAATCAAGAGTAATACAGTAAATATAAAACTAGGTTATACATTAAAACCTTCGAATAAATAAGTTTTTGTATTATCTAGAGTTGAACCAAATAATATTAGATTATATTTTATTTTTTATAATTTTGATTATATAATTATTTGATAATCATGTAATTAAAATTTATATGATAACTTAAATTAAATATTTTAGGATATATCCGATCCTTTGATGCAAGTTGAGTGAATGTTAAATTGCGTTTGAAAATATTAAACATTATTAGACTTCGTATCGATCATGTGTCGTGTTTAGCTCAACATGGAAACTCGATGCCAAGTCGAAGACAACATATTGACATGTGGACCAAGCATGGCCTTATTAGCCTCTCCGTGCCGACATGGTTAGGTTAGGCTAGTCAAATTCACACTCCCAACTCTCCACGTGCTTATTTTAATAATATTTTTGGGAGAAAAAAAAAATCCCTGAACCATGTTTGTACCGGCACAGGGGATTCTCTGGGTCAAAAGGACTTCCACGCCTTCGATCATGGGGGACACGTAGCGGGCCCACCACCATTCACGTAGGTGTACCCGGTTGCGTCCATCTCCAGCTCGACGAATCACATCACCGTCACGTCAAATCCGACGGTCAATATTTATTTAATTTAACCCCTCAGTGTTTTGGATGCTCATCGACCCACCAAATCCATCCATCTCAGCCTTTGTTTTATATAACATTTATAGACACAATTTAAAAATAATAATAATTTTTTAAAAAAATTACTTGACGAGACTGTTTGTCAGAATACAATACTAAAAATTAAAATATATTGTCTTATTTTTCATTAATTTATTTGGAGATCTGTCTTCCTTTGATTTGATTTGATGTAATTTAACCCAGCAGGCTACTACATAAGGAAACGAATCATGGGTCATTTCAGCACCTCAATGCGTGGGCCTCTGACGAAAACTGTGCCACTTTTAGTATATTATTTTCCTTTTATTTATTTTATTTATTTATCGCTGTGCATGTTCTTCCGATTGACCAAGTTTTATATCCCATCACTGCTGCGTATTTAAAAGAATTAATTACCCATACATACTGTTAATCAAGACTAATTTGTCATTTAAATTAACAAAAAATATATCTAAAAAAAATCCATTCTTTAGCCACAAACTCCAACTGACAAATCTTTCCAATCACTATAATATCAAATAAACTATTTGAAGAAGATGGGAAAGATAATTTTTGTTTCTTGAAAGAGTTGTGATTTATTATTTATTAAATACAGGATTAGATTATTTTAATACGCTAAGAATAATGATTGGTGGAGAGATTGATCATTCATTCCTAAGACGATGTCATTGTTGGAGTAGCAGGGTGTCAGATTCCAGTCCACTGTTGAAGAACAGGAAGAAATAATATCAAAGCTTTAAGCTCATCGTATTGAATGCCATGGTGCATGTATGACATTAATTAGTTCAAGAGACCTTCCCTGCCATTACTGTTACTGCCACCATATTTACTGCAAACAAATTCATGGACGTTTTTATGTGTTCATAATTAAAACTATAATTTTTCATGATCAATTATATTTAGCAATTGATCTACAGGATCGAGATAAATGCTCGCAAAAAGAATATATATATATAATTCACAATATATATTATTGTGTTCTTCAATAGAGTTCTTGGTGTTCTCTGGAAGCTAACAGCAGTCCCATCACATCAAACTGATAGAAGTGTTCACCACAGACGAAACATCTCCATCTTTAAATTTGCACGTACTTTTCTTTCCCTTTTCTCAATCTTAAGGGAACAGTGTTTCCAAGTACTACAAACATGAACCAATAGATAGAAACAAACCGCGATTTTTTTTTTAAAAAAAATTATGATCAATTTTCAGATCTTTTATCTACTGTGCTTCAGTATTAATATGGTGTTAAAATAGTTTTAGCTGAGAGGGATATATGCTCATGAAATCAAAAGCCAAATAAGTGCTATAGGTCAGTAGTAGAAATTGGACAATGTTATTGTTGTTTTAATTGATCAAAACAGTGTGAGAGAATGAAACTTTGGGTCGTGCTACTCTAGACATCCACAAAATACAACAGTTATTCGAAGTAGACGAACTGTTCAAAGCTTGTTTTGGCAAAGTTCAATAAAACTATGATCCAATTTTAGGATTTATGCTCACTGTTCTAGATTTGATCACAGAAACTCAGCAAAAATAAATAAATGAAAGAAAGAAAATAACTATTTCATGAATGAACCAGTCAGTGCCATAAAATATTAAAACTAATTTCAATCAAAAGGGGATTTAATTTGAATAGTATGAAGTGGCAAAATAAGGATGCACATATATCATGCATAAGTATTAGCAACTCCATGGGTGCATTGGCATGCTCTTTTTTTTATATATAAAAAAAATATGTACAAGGAATATAATTGTCAGCATGCTGATTGATAATTAACTTAAAGAATAATTTGAGTAATGAAAGATATATATACTTGTCTGTTAAATTTACTATTATATATGGCTCATTTATTAATTGGGAAAATTATATATAAAATTGACGAGTATAAGATAGGTAAACATCCAAGGAAGCACCTATATATATAGAGAGAGATCAAGAGGCAACAAAGAAAAGAGAGAATTGCAAAATGCCTCTACCTCAAGATTAACATTGATTCATGCATTATGCAGTTTGTAAACACACACACACACACACATATATATATATATATTTATTTATCACAAGGATTCAAGATGAAAGAAAAGTGATTAAAAATCTCATAGTTTGATCAAAGAAGGCATTTCTATGAACAAATCGAAGAGATAGTGAGCATGCATGCACCATCCACATCAAGCAAAAGCAATGAAACCAAAAGGAAAAGAGTAAACAGGAAAAGAAGACAAGGATCATTAGCAATTTCTCAATGCAGCAGTTGAATCAAACCCTAATTATCATGATCACGCAAAAATTAAGATATTGTACAAACCAGGATTAGAGCCTGTTAAATTTAAAACTAAGTAGAGAACAAATCCACCATCACGCAGATGTCTACAGAAGCTAATTAACAAGCATAATGAGAAAACTGATGATTCATAATATACATAGGACTGACCTCGATGCATTTCTTGATCATTAAGTAGGAAGTAGTTTATTATTGGCTAATCAGTTGAGGACTGAGAGAGGTAAGACCACTGTCGATGCAGAGCTTTCGCCGCCGGCGGGGTCTACTGCGGGCATCAGCAGGTGCCCGTGAACGTGATGGTACTGGAAGCCGCCGCCATTCAGCAAGCTAAGTTCGGGCGGTGCGGTCAGTTGCTGCGGCGGGGGAGGTCTAATTTCATATCCCAGCAGGGCGGGCAGTGGCGGAGGAGCTGACACTGGCTGCTGGTGGTGGTGGTGGAGGGGAGGTGGGGGCGGAGGCGGAGGGCGTTTCCGCTTCTTCTTCTCGTAGGCGATCCCCCTGGCCTTGGCCTGGCTGTCCCTGACGTCCCTGAGGTAGAGCCGCACGGCGCGGGCGGCGAAGGGGTTGGCCTCCGGCGCGCCTCCGTTCTCCTCGAAGGCGGCGCGGAGGCGGCCGACGAGGGCGTCGAGGGAGCCCCAGGCCTGTCGGAGCGGGCAGGGGCAGGGCGCCGGCGGGTGGGGGTGGCCGAAGAAAGGGCAACCTCCCGCGTGCACTTTGGTCTTCCCGAACTGGTCGAGGTAGCGCAGGAACTCCAGCACGTGAGCGCCGCTGCACCGCGACAGCTCCAGCGGCGGCCGGTGGTTGCGCAGGTACTGCCGGAACGTGTTCCAGTCGCGGCGCTTCTGCGACTCGTACCGGCTCGGCCTCACCCTGCTCCCCGCTCCACCGGAGTTTCCTGAGCTGTCCGAGTTCGCCGACGACATCGAATCCATGCGATCTCTATCAAAGAAGCAGCAAAATCTGCACCAAATCGAATCAGAACAAGTTTAATTTCTAGCTAGGGTTTCCTCTCTCTCTCTCTCTTCTCACTCTCTTTCTCTTTAGATGGATCTCTGCGTTGTAATCGAAAGAAATCCAAAAGAGGAACAGAGAGAGTGCTCACCATGCAGCAGTGTCTCTGTCTGTGTCTTAGCCTGCAAAAATATAAGAGATCTAAATGGCCAAATGCTGGATCTTGTAGAGTGACGATAAGATATATAATATTTATGGAAAACTATACGTACCTTCACATATATGTAAGCTCCATGATCAGCAAATTAAATTACTACTGAAAACTTTACTTATTCTTAAAAAAAAAGAAGTAGAAGAAGAGATGAAATATAATTAAGAAATGGAGGAGGATGGGAAGGAGAAGTAGCTAGTGTGTGGAAGTGGAAGTTAAACTGAAAGATATTGAGAAGAGGAAGAGGAAGAGAAAAAGGAAGAGGAGCAAGGGACAAGAGAGGTGGGTCCTCGAACGTAGACATCCACCTCGTGGGAATGATGGGGTTCCTGACGAAGCACACTAAAGATCCTCTTCTCACATTTCTCAATTGATCCTCTTCTTTTACATTTATCTCTTAATTATTGTTAGCTCATAAATTTTACAATAAATTTAGCAATTTCCTAGAATATAACAACATCGACCAAATGTGAAAGCCACTTAATTAATGATGACAATTAACTCAATTAATCTTCATTAACTCATATTTGTTTAAGTCGACCATTTTTCATCCATTCTTATTCACATTTTGGACAAATATTTGTACGTTTACTTTAAATCTTGCTACACTTTTTAGTATGGCTTAAATCTAATCCATCTTATAAAAATGGTCAAAAGGGATTTAAGTATGTTTGAACATGTGGTGAATCAAAAGAGGTATATGGATGGCTTAATTATGTGCTTACTTTCACGTTTCTCATTCTTAACAAAAAATAATAATAATATTGGTTCTAGCTTTTATTTGATGATATTTTTCATGTAATTGTAAAAGAATCTATTAGAATTTCTAATATAATAGAGAAAATAGTCCCAAGTATTTTTTATAATCTCTATAAATTGTTAATTATATAACATAAACATATTTTAATATTTTTTATAAAATATTTAACAAAAATCAAAAAGATAGTAACTCCTATATATAACTGCTCGTATATGATATTAATAAATTCATGTCAAATGGAAAAGCAACAAATCAGCTACTCTTCCTCAGTTACCGTTATATTATTTTTTTCATTACAAATATATAAACTAAAACAGAGATTATATATTTTTTGAGAAAAAAATATATATATAAATTAGTGAAAGAGAAGAAGATGACAAGACCAATCGCTTTCTGGGCAAAGTGCATGGGCTCGGTGCTCAGTGCCCTCTTTTCTGCCCAAGTCACCTTTGAATTCTTCTTCCACAGAATCCTATTCACTTCACTACTAGTAGTAGTTGCAGCAACTCCAGTCTGATAATTCTGCATTAATTATATATTCGTGTTTTAAATTTAGTTTTTCTGGTACAAAACTACATAATTTTTTATTTATATTTTATGTTTCTGTATCAGTGGGACTTTACAACTCAGGGGAAATTAAAAAGGAAACAATAATCTTACAGCCTCCATTAGTAAGCTTTGGCATATTCACTTGTGCCTCAAAACACACACACAACAATAACAACAACAACAATAACAACAACAATAACAATCGAGCCTTATCCCACTATGTGAGGTCGGCTATATGGATCATTTTACGCCATTGAGCTCTATCCCCTACTATATAATTATCTATATTTAAATAAATTTTATCTTGTTTTATTGTTGCTAACCAAGTTTTTTTTGATCTTCCTTTTCCTCGTTTGATGTGTGTATTTGTCATTATTTCACATCGCCTAACTGGGCATTTATTGGTCGTCTAAGTACATGTCCGTACCATCTTAAACATGTTTCTCGGAGTTTTTCCTCAATAGATGTTACTCCGACTTTCTCTCTAATACTCTCATTTCTTATTTTGTCCATCC
>JBBUKS010000117.1:10544478-10572189 GCA_038050645.1 Hedychium gardnerianum
ATACACACATGCCCAACTTTGATACACTCTATATACTTTAGTATCACTACCAAACTCAGATAGTCAACAAAACGAGACTGCATGGATATTAATAGACCAGCATAAGGGCAAGCAATTAAGTATCAAATCCAGAAAAGAAGGGGGTGAATAACGCGCTTCATATGCGTTTGAAAAACGTTCGTTAAACCCCGAGTCGTGCAGTGAAAATAAAAACATACAAAGGAAACATGGTAGTTTTACTTGGTTCGCAGCCTCGTGGCTACTACTCCAAGGCCCACAACCAAGTTGACCGCTTTGATGGGTAATCACTAATAACCTTCTTCTCAAAAGAGAAGAAGGCTCACTTCTTTTACAAATATGGGATTCGATAACAAACCTACCCCTTCGAATAGAAAGTACAAAGAAGGCGAGAGTAATTAAAGCAACAACTACACGTTACCAAAGTCTTGGCTCATTTGAACTTGTAGCAGTGTTATGTCATTATCGCGTCATTGAGGCTTGAGTGCAACAAAGTATCATCGTTTCGGAAGCATAACAGAGATTTTGAGGTGTTAGAAGAATGGATGAAGGCTCTGTTCGAAGCTTTCTTTTATAGACTTATCTAAGCGCCTGGATCGGCTTGAGGCACCTCCAGATCCGATTCGATCCCATCGCCATGATAAGTCTTCTAGTCTAGGCGCCTGGAAGTGATAGAGGCGCCTAGACAATCTAGGCAACTGGATGTGATAGAGGCACCTGGATCCCATTTTCCAGCTTGCTTCATTAATTAGCTTCCTGAATCACAACTTTAGCACAACAGATATATAAATGAGTATGATTGATAGCTCTTCGAGCTATAGGATCTCAACCTCAGGTTTCCCGTGAAACCTTAGGTTGGACCGACGCCCACTTCTCTCTTTCCGAGAGCACATCCTCACCACTTCACCCGGGAGAGTTTACCTGATGTCAAGCCTTGGTCCACTCGACTCGCTTGGACTTTCGCTCAGCCTAATCTTAACCCTTGAGACTTTCCGCTAGACCTCCGACCCTCGACCTTTCTAGACTTCCGCCTGGTGTCCTCGACCCCCTGGACTTCTTGCCTGATGTCCTTAATTTTCTAAGACTTCTGCCTAGTCCCTCCGACTAGGACTTCCTTGCCTAGCTGCAACTAGGGCTTCTTTTGTCTAGTCTCAACTAGGACTTCCCTTGCCTAGACTCAACTAGGACTTCCCTATAAGCTCAATCAACATGTTAGAAAACTACAAGACTTAACTTGAACATATTGCCAAGATCAAAACCGCAAATTCGATTGTATGATGCATCCTGCACCAACAATGGGAAACGACCAGAGCATGTTCCTTACTGTGGACTCTCGTTCCAAGGCTTTTTAACTCATTTTTGCTCTAAATTTGCATCCTGTCAACAAAAACATGCAAAGAGTAGTTCTCCGAACAATGAAAACAATAAAATGAAGATGCAAGTATGCAAAATATGCTCATGCAATAGTATAGAATGTATGCAAAATAATACTAAAAATTATGTAAGAAATACACACATCACTCTAGCATTGGCTTGGCTTTTCCTTTTGTGTCACTTGTCCAGTTACTGAAGTCAACTGGTTCTCCATTTTCATTTTTAGGTAGTTCAAAATCTACCTTTACTATCAAATAGTTTTCAATTTCATTCATGAGATAGTATTCCATTCTACCCTTTCAATAGACAAAATTATTGTCATTGAAGAGAGGAGGATGGGTTGTGTTGAGTCCTTCCTGCAAAGATATTTCTCCAAGTTTTGCAAACCTTGGGTTAATTACACAATAATATATCACAAAAATTTATTCAAGTTGTAGTTAAGGTCTGGGACATGGTTTGGGTTTGGTCTGGTTATAGTTAGGGTTTGGATTGAGTTTGGGCTAGGCTCAGATTGTATTAATTAATTTAAGTCGTTTGTTCTGACTCAAAACACAAATTTCAACCTAGTTTAGATTTAGGTTTTTCTTTAGGCTAACTGAGAAAGAGTTTCCTAGATTAGCTTCCAAGTAGTGGTGAGGCATAGGAGCCTTCTTGATTGGAACAACTACCACTTCCTAAGATAAAGCTAACTTAGAAATCTAAAGCTAAAATGACTTTAATATAATACCTTGGTCTAACTGGTTTAGAATGAGGTGAGTTAGCATCAGCAAGTTCCACTTGACTAGATGCCCCAGGTAGGGTACTCCTTACCCAGCCTAAACATACACCTAACCAAATTTTTCTAGCATACTATCAGCTCAACCCGCTCTAATACCAAGTTGTAGGGTCGAACTCGATGCTAGAGGGGGTGAATAGCGTTATGAATTTTACAAGCTAAAAAATAACTTAAAACAATAAAATAAGTAAAGTAGCACAGCGAAAATAATTTAAAAGCTAACTTAACACGAATTTAATCAAGTGGAATAAACAATGCAAGCATGCAAAATGTGTTTAGCAATTTATCAACCAAAGTAGAAAGCCGACATGCATAACAATTATAAAATGTAATTCTTATTTCTAATTTCTCCTTTGCAAAAAGCCTTTGGAGGTGGAGAAACCTTACAGAAAAATAATTTAAAAATTAAGAACACAAAAACACAACTATGGCAATAGTAAAGAAATGAAAAATTATACGCTAGGTGTTTCCATTTAGGAATTGAACCTCGAAGTTGCAGCTTGTCGAAGTTGCAGCACAGAAAGCCTAAGAGCACCAAGAGCACGAGAAGAGTTGTATCAAGATGAGAAGGTTGTATCAAAAGCTCTATCTCGAGTTTTCTTTTATAGCCCTCCTTCTATTGTTGACGTGACAACCTCCAGTCGATTGGAACTTCCCCGGTCACCTTGAAGCTGCTGACATGGTTTCAACAGTTATTTGATAGATAACATTGTCCATGTTCTTCAGTCAACTGGAAACCCTCTAGTCGCGTAGAGTATGGTCAAATCTGATCTTGACCACCTCGCTCAAATCGCTGGATTACATCTTCTACCAGTCACCTTGAAGCATCTTCGATCCCCCGTACGCTCCAGTCACCTCGACCTCACTACGATCGCTTGGACCCTTCAACTTTCGCCCATCAAGAGTTATTACCAACCAGTCACTCGGACTCCCTTTCTGTCGCATGGAACCGTCAAACTATGCTTCCCTGTAAGTGTTACACGTATTGACTATGATAAAATATTTTAAATTACTCGCACTTACTTGGCTAGATGGTCCAGCTCCTAGCTGACCCATCTAGTCAAGCTACAGCTCCCATATGACTCAACTTGTACTTGTTTTGCCAAGCCTTTAGCTTCCAGCTGACAAAACTTAGACTTATTTTGCCAAGCCTTCAGCTTCCAACTGACTCCACTTGGACTTGTTTTGCCAAGCCTTTAGCTAAAAGCTGACTCCACTTGAACTTGTTTGCTAAGCTTCAACTCTCAGCTGACTTCACTTGGACTTGATCCACCTAGTTCTCTTTTAATCTCTAAATGTGTCCAAATGTCAAGATTTTCACTTCCTATTAGAGCAACCGCAACACTAATTCGTTATAACACCCACCACCTCATCAAAAAGCATGGGGTCCACTGTCACATACTCATTATAACAACATATCTCTTTCACCCACATTCCTTTTAACATTAACACTCATTATTTATGGGGCCCACCGTCCACTCAATAATCTTAAAATTATATCATATTAAATAAATACATTTTAAAAATGTTTTAAAATATTAAAATTATTATTATTATTTTTAATAATAATCTTACTTTAAAAAAATAATTTTCCTATTTTAAAAAAATATTATTAATTTTTTTTTAATAAATAAATTTACACACATGGGGTGGGCCAGAAGCAGTGTTTAAACAAAGTATTTGGCATAAGATGTGGGTGCACATTATGACAACTGAGAGGCTAAAATTACATTATAGTGTAATTGATCCATTCATTGAAATTTGCCATAGTTTAACGCTGGCTGGCAACCTAACGCAACCCTCCTCCTTTATCCGGGCTTGTGATCGGCCATGACTAGTTCGTCATGGACGGAGTTCATATATATATATATGAAGGCATGCATTAGGCCAGCCTCCACTCGCCAATAATGTCTCAAAATTTATGGGACGACAAAACAATATAGGACATTCAGCAATGTAATATAATCCTCACAAAATTTGGAGTGAAAGAGAGAAAGAGTGTGGCAACAAATGGTGGTGGAATGGAAAGGTTTCATGGCCACTTAAATGGATGGGCCACTAGAAACAACTACTAGTCCTCATTCAAGGCGTGTTTCAGGTTTTTGACCTCTTCCAGACAATTAAGCAAAGTTTTTGCTGTGTTCAAATCCATGGACAGGCCCAGTGATTATTGATGCTTGTCTTCATTCTATTTCTATCAAGTGTGGGCCAAAAAGATTTGATTAATAATAAAAAAGGATTAGATAATGAATGGTTAGATTCCTCCTTTTTAATTAGTTCAACCATTAATTCTACCTCTCTCTTTGTGTTAGTTGTATGCGTGGCTTGTGGTTGACCAGAATTTGCTCAACTAGTTTAATTTATCTGTCTGTCTTCCTTTGAGCTGACTTACACTGCGAAATCTTTTTCAGCATCTTACTTGCAAAAGTTGCAGGGTGACACAATTAATTCCTTTCAGTTCATTGCGAAACTCCTAAAAGTTTGCAACTCGAATCCATCCACCTACCAATTCTTCTTTTGATAACACAAAACCATAAACTTCAATTTTTATGCAGAGTACTTGTGCAGTAACACCAAGAACATTACTGCATGTATGTGGACTCGTCAGCTGCTTGATCTGTAAAAAAAAGGAAGGATTTTGATGCGTGTCCTGCTGCTTGTTGGCTTGTGATGTGAGCCAGAACCTACTCCAAGGAGGTGTTTATGGATAATGCTTCGCCTCCTCAGCTAGCAACGCTGTCCGATGACTGCTACTGCAAGGACGGAAGCTTTGCTTCACATACAGGCATCGAGTGTGGAGGTTGCTCATCAACTTCCGGATGTGACATTGAAAAGGAGGCGTGCATTACGTGGATAGATTTTGAATCGATGAAGGTTAGGCCATCTCATTTAAGTTTTCTGATTGTATTTGGACTGGATTATGGACAATGATTTGATTTGGATTTATATTCGAATAGATTTTGGCACAGAGACTAGATTTCTTTCCATTTTAAGTAATTTGTACGTATATACTGGAGACCCCAACAAGACCCACTCAAATTGAGAGTTGAAATCATCGCCGTCGAGTGTTCTCGCACGCAGTCACAGCGGAAACATGGGCCTGCGAGAAAGCAGCGGATCTCCTCGCATTCCTCTTCTCCCCTTCTTCTCCTTCTGCAACCGTTCTAATTCATTTCCCAAGGTCCTCCCAGATTCGGCTTAACCTCAACCCCTTGCTCGTTCCTCTTTCGATTTCTTTCATCGTCCGTCTTCGCCCGCTTCCCTCTCTTCCGTGACCAGGTACGAATATTCGTTCTCATCGCTCTTCGATGGGGTAATTTTTGGTTGTGCGGCATCGGTCGGGGAATCTGGAGCTTGGATTTATGAGTTTTTCTTCTGTCTCGTTTTCTCTTTGCCATAGACTTTGAGTCATTTTTTTCTTCTTCTGGGTTTCACTGGGGATACGAATGCAGTACTCTTTCCAGTTTATCTCCGGATTCCTTTGAGATCATATGTTGGCGGCATCGAATCCTAAAGGTGCGTTTCTTTTGCCATCGTGATCTTAAAGGTGTTGTTTTTTGCTGTTATTTTCGCGCATGTTCTCTAGATATATCTTGTTCTTAACTTCTTTGGCTTGCCCTTCTGTTTATACGATTGCAAATCTTTTCTGCGTGATTTTGTTTGGATTCCCTCGTTACTGGTTCTTGATCACAGTACAATTTTTCTTCATGTGGTCGTATGGTAGGTAGAATTTTCAACGACTCTTGGTTTTAGCATATAGAAATAACTTGGTTCCTATGCCCATAAAACTCTTGAGCTTTCCTTATTTTAAGAAAAATCCTCTTTCTCTAACCTAACGTAAATTTGATAATTTATCATATTGGGAAATTTGAAGATAATGACCTTTGGACGTCAATTTATTGCTTGCAATGTTATTAAGGTGAGTTGGACAATGATTGAAGTATGGCTTAGATAACAAGGGTTGTCACAACTCACAATTTTTGTTTTTTCCACACTATCTTTTCTGAATTATTCTTTTTTTTTTTCCAAAACTTATCTACAATATCTGATTGCATCTGAATTGCAGGGATGGACTACTCAGATTTAAGGCACAAGCCTCGCATCTTCGAGAGAATTGCTATTGCTGGCTTTCTAATAATCTTATGCACACTGATTACCAAACAGTCCCTCGGCTCCAATGGCACTAATGTGGTGGGCTACTAAGCTTCAAGACAGGACTGCTTCATTTTACCTCTATAATTAACTTAATTAGTTAGACTATATCGATGCTTCACAAGATTTGATAATGAGTGGATAGTTGGGAGCTTCAAGCAGATGTCTTCCCTTGGCTGAGTTTTAGTGTCCACACTCGTGTATTGCGAGTATTGTTTTTCTATCATCAATGCTGGATCAACAACATGTTGTCATTTTCACACATTTATTGTGTGGGGAAGTCTTGGTTTTGACTTACCTCTAAGAAGATATTGTCTATAGCAAGTTAGAAGTTTCGGTCTCTTCTGATGCTTGTCATGGCAATTTCTAGTCAGTGAGAGACAAAAACAAGTTGCAGTTTCAATGGTAAAATGTATGCATGAAAACACATTTCAGATGAATGTATCATCTTCATTACTGGTGTATTCCAGATCTGGAGATGATTCTAATATCCCCCCAAATTTTGTTCTTTTAACCTGCTCCGACTATTATATCTTCTTCTTGATTTGTTAATAATGATCATAATCTTTGAGATCAAACTAACTCAATTTAATGGCAGATTGTCGAGATTCATAATTACCCTTCATACTTTTTTTTAGCTAATTATGTTGGCATGTTTTTGAAATGTGATGTTCAGGTCCTTTGGATCTCCTGTTCATTTGATATTTCCTAGATTACTTGCTTTTCTGAAATCTTCTGTGTTGGTGCCAATTCATGACGTACTATGAAAAGGTTAAACATGCCACTTAACATTTTTCTTGATAGATCAATAGATCACACTTCATATTTTACCTTTAGTAAGTGAAAATGTTATATTGCTTGTTTATTCATCACTAAAAGCTCTGACAAGCTCACTTTGTGATGTTTTTTTGGCTCAAAAGGTCAGAAATTACTTGTGACTTCTCTTTCTGAATTGAACCTTTTGGAATTATTGGCATAAAAATTCATACTAATCTCACGGATCACTTCTGGTTGCAATTAAACCTCTTTATATATATACTTTGCTGGTTGCAATATTTTGGTTGTTTTATGCTCGTGTATTGAAGTTATGTATCCCTTTAACCAACTCTTGTCACCATTCTTTTAAAATTGATGTTTACATGCAGCATCAATAAAGACTGAAGGTGTTCTTTCAGCTTCGTTGTCTCATACAAAACTTTTTTGAAATCTTTTTTATCATCATACAGTTCACTCGTCATGAACTTGGTGTAACTCATGTATTAGTAACGGGAGGTGCTGGCTACATTGGCTCGCACGCTGCACTCCGACTCTTGAAGGACTCATACCGAGTAACAATAGCGGTGAGCCGATTCAATTACAGATATATATACGATAGAACAATTTTTAGATAATGCTGTTCTACTGCAGGAGAGTAACAAGAGTTTCTCTCATGTTTTTTGTAGGATAACCTTTCAAGGGGAAATATTGGAGCTATTAAAGTCCTCCAGTCACTCTTTCCTCAGCCTGGGAGGCTTCAATTTATTTTTGCAGATCTAGGCGATGCAAAAACTGTATCCTAATCGCCGAGTGTTATCGAGTTACAATTTTATCTGGAATTTCTGCATAAACTAACCTTTATCACATTTATCTTTGACTCGGAAAAAGGTCGACAAGATATTTTCTGAAAATGCATTTGATGCTGTTATGCACTTTGCAGCAGTTGCATATGTGGGAGAGAGTACACTAGAGCCTCTTAGGTAACTGACTGAGTTTCCTATTCTTTTCTTTTCTTTTTCTGGATTATGTATTGAATAACAAGTTCTTTTGTAACAGATACTATCACAACATAACAGCAAACACTTTGGCAGTCCTTGAGGCCATGGCGAGGCATGGGGTTAAAACTCTTATCTACTCAAGTACATGTGCTACCTATGGAGAACCAGAAAAAATGCCTATTACAGAAGAAACTCCTCAGGTTAGATTAGAGCAATATATTAGTAATTGATCACTAGCCATGCCGGATTGTGACTGATGTTCTTTTATCATTATGACAAAACAAACTTACAAAGTTCAAATAAAGCCGCCTTGTTTCATGGCCTTAACTTTCTCGAGCGAGCCATTGACCTTTGAAGTTCATACCTCCTGTACAAAGCTTTTGTGTTACTTATTTGACCATATCTATTCCTCATACTGTTCTAGATTGAATTTTACTTACAGTTGATCTACTCCAGCGAACTGATCTCGTATACGATTCAACCAAAATTTCTCACCAGTTATGTCTTAATTGTAGGCTATATATTGGTAGAAGGTAACATCTCATGAAATTTGAGCATTAAGGTTATTAATACTGATATACAAATGCAGTTTCCCATCAACCCATATGGGAAAGCCAAGAAAATGGCAGAGGACATCATTTTGGATTTCTCAAAGAACTCGAATATGGCTGTTATGATTCTAAGGTCTGTTTCTGATAGCAGCAATTAAATTATGAAACCTCACTGAAGGAGATTGATAGTCTTTCTGCTCCAGATATTTTAATGTAATTGGGTCAGACCCCGAAGGAAGATTAGGCGAAGCTCCAAGACCCGAACTACGGGAGCATGGACGGATTTCTGGTGCATGCTTTGATGCAGCATTAAGTATCATACCAGGTCTGAAGGTACACAATGCAGCTATTCCATGATCACCAATCTTCAAATAGCTTTGAAATAGAACATAACAATGTTCTTTGTATAGGTTAAGGGAACAGACTATCCAACAAGAGATGGAACTTGCATAAGAGATTACATCGATGTCACTGATCTCGTGGATGCCCATGTCAAAGCCCTCGAGAAAGCGAGGCCTAAAAGAGTTGGAATATACAATGTTGGGACTGGAAAAGGTATTTTTCCTCTTCAAGATTGTTTGCATATTTGATCATGCTGTCGAATATGATAAATCTGTCATTCACTAAAGTAAATTGGTGCTAATGCAGGTAGATCGGTGAAAGAGTTTGTAGATGCGTGCAAAAAAGCTACAGGGGCAGACATCAAAGTCGAGTATCTCAGTCGCAGACCGGGGGACTATGCTGAAGTTTATAGTGACCCTGCGAAGATCAACCGAGAACTGAATTGGACAGCACAACGCACCAATCTGCTGGAGAGCCTTTCCATTGCTTGGAGATGGCAGAAATCACATCGCAATGGATACAGTTCACCCTGAGAAATTTTGTTTGGTTCAAATCTTTTAAGTCATCCACAGATATGAGAATGGGAATCCCATAACCAATGTTGCTTTATCTGGTAGATTAGAGTTCAGAAAACACATTTTCTGACATGAACAGTGATGAAGATCTTGACTGTGAGACCATCCATTGTTTTATTCTGTACTTTTGCAGGAATGGTGAAGCAGGTTCAACTCATTAATGTTATGTTTTAGTCTTGTGAACTGAAAGGTTGCACTTTTGTGTTTATTCAATGTATTGTATTGTACAATATACTACAGAAAATTGAGCCTCTTATCAATTGGGAAGTTATAATGTGATATGATTTCATCTTATCAATACTTAAACTAAGTTATAGAGCAAATGAGTTACTCTTATTAATTCTATTATATTTAAACAAAGTTAAAAGGGATAGACTTTTCGTTCAAATGCATACTTTTTGTTTTTTTATTGACAAAATTTTATTATTTTATAATGCGCTAATTTATATAATTGTATCTGATTATTGTTGGCGGTCCAGACCAAGTTCTTTGCCCCCGGTTCGGTCGAAGGTTTTGTAGGCCGATCCGGTTTGTACGTCAAACCTTGCTTCTTCACCCAGTCTAGCTCTATAGCCACCGAAGGCCCCTAACCCTAAACCCCCGATTTGTTCACGCACAGCGCAGGGAGAAGAAAAGGAAGAAGAAGACGCGAGGCAGAGGAGGTACGGAGAAGGAGAGATGTACTTGTACAGCTTGACGCTGCAGCGGGCGGGCGGGATTGTGTGCGCCACCAATGGGAACTTCGTCGGCGGCAAGACTCAGGAAATCGTGGTGGCTCGGGGCAAAAACCTGGATCTCCTCCGTCCCGACGAATCCGGTAAGCTGCAGACCCTTCTCTCCGTCGATGTCTTCGGCTCCATCCGCTCCCTCGCCCAGTTCCGGCTTACTGGTTCCCAGAAAGACTACCTTGTGGTTGGCTCTGACTCCGGCCGCCTCGTTATCCTCGAGTACTCCCGCGAGCGCAATATGTTCCACAAGGTTCACCAGGAGACGTTCGGAAAATCTGGCTGCCGCCGGATCGTCCCCGGCCAGTTCCTCGCTGTCGACCCCAAGGGTCGCGCTGTCATGGTTGCTGCCTGCGAGAAGCAGAAGCTTGTCTACGTCCTCAACCGTGATGCTGCCGCCCGCCTCACGATCTCCTCCCCCCTCGAGGCCCACAAGTCTCACACTATCACCTACTCGGTTGTCGGGGTCGACTGCGGCTTCGATAATCCCATCTTTGCCTCCATCGAGTTAGATTACTCCGAGTCTGATCTTGACCCGACCGGACAGGCTGCCGCAGACGCTCAGAAGCACCTCACATTCTATGAGCTTGATCTTGGCCTCAACCATGTCTCTCGCAAGTGGTCCGAACCTGTGGACAATGGTGCAAATCTCCTAGTTACTGTGCCGGGTGGTGGTGATGGCCCCAGCGGTGTCCTTGTCTGTGCCGAGAATTTCGTTATCTACAAGAACCAAGGCCACCCAGATGTCCGTGCTGTCATTCCTCGCCGTGCTGACCTCCCTGCTGAGCGTGGAGTACTTGTGGTTTCTGCTGCCACCCACCGCCAAAAGTCCATGTTCTTCTTCTTACTGCAGACTGAGTATGGGGACATCTTCAAGGTCACTCTTGAGTATGAGGGCGACCGGGTAACTGAGCTCAAGATTAAGTATTTTGACACCATTCCTGTCACCACTTCCATGTGCGTCCTGAAGACTGGCTTTCTATTTGCAGCTTCCGAGTTTGGCAACCATGCCCTCTATCAGTTCCAGGCCATTGGTGAAGCTGAGGATATTGAAGCTTCATCTGCCACTCTGATGGAAACTGAGGAAGGATTCCAACCGGTCTTCTTCCAGCCACGTGGCTTAAAGAACCTAGTCCGGATTGACCTTGTTGAAAGTCTCATGCCCATCATGGACATGAAGATACTGAATCTCTTTGAGGAAGAAACTCCTCAGGTATTCACACTCTGTGGTAGGGGCCCACGCTCATCGCTGCGGATTTTAAGGCCAGGTTTGGCGATCAATGAGATGGCCGTGTCACAACTTCCAGGCACACCCAGTGCAGTCTGGACTGTGAAGAAGAATATCAATGATGAATTTGATGCTTACATCGTTGTCTCTTTTGTGAACGCCACACTTGTGCTCTCCATTGGCGAGACCATTGAAGAAGTCAGTGATAGTGGGTTTCTTGACACCACACCTTCACTTTCTGTCTCTTTGCTAGGAGATGAGTCTCTAATGCAGGTCCATCCCAATGGAATTAGGCATATCAGAGAGGATGGCCGTATCAATGAGTGGAAGACACCTGGTAAGAAGACCATTGTGAAGGTTGGCTCCAACAGGCTCCAGGTGGTTATTGCTCTGAGCGGAGGGGAACTTATCTATTTTGAGATGGACTTGACTGGACAGTTGATGGAAGTAGAGAAGCATGAGATGCCTGGGGATGTGGCGTGCTTAGATATTGCACCAGTTCCAGAGGGCAGGCAGAGATCCCGTTTCCTTGCAGTTGGATCTTACGATAACACAATAAGGATTCTGTCATTGGATCCTGATGACTGTATGCAGATCTTGAGTGTTCAGAGCGTGTCTTCACCACCTGAGTCACTCCTATTGCTTGAGGTAATGGCTTCCACTGGAGGAGAGGATGGAGCTGATCATCCTGCCAGTGTTTTTCTTAATGCTGGTTTGCAGAATGGTGTTCTCTTCCGGACAGTTGTTGATATGGTCACTGGTCAGCTCTCTGATACCCGATCCCGGTTCTTAGGATTGAGAGCTCCCAAACTATTCTCAGCTACTGTAAGAGGCCGACAAGCTATGCTTTGTTTGTCCAGTAGGCCTTGGCTTGGTTATATTCATCAAGGACACTTTTTGCTGACTCCTCTCTCATATGAGGCACTTGAATATGCTGCATCTTTTTCTTCTGATCAATGTGCTGAAGGAGTTGTTGCAGTGGCAAATGAAGCTCTGAGAATTTTCACAGTGGAGCGACTGGGAGAGACATTCAATGAGACAGTTGTACCTTTGCGATATACTCCTAGGAAATTTGTGCTGCTGCCCAAGCGCAAGCATTTAATTATCATTGAGAGTGATCAAGGGGCATTTACTGCAGAAGAGCGAGAAGCTGCTAGGAAGGAATGCTTGGAAGCTGCTGGGATGGGCGAAAACGGAAATGCAAATAATGGTGAACAGATGGAAAATGGTGATGGTGATGATGAGAAGGAGGATTCTCTTCCAGATGAGCAATATGGTTATCCAAAGGCAGAGTCAGATAGGTGGGCCTCTTGCATCAGAGTTCTTGATCCCAAAACAGGAAATACAACTTGTCTGTTGGAGCTTCAAGACAATGAAGCAGCATTTAGCATTTGTACTGTGAACTTCCATGATAAGGAGTATGGGACACTTTTGGCTGTTGGAACTGCAAAAGGACTGCAATTCTGGCCTAAGAGAACTGTGGCTGCTGGGTTCATTCACATATATAGATTTGTTGAGGAGGGAAAGTCTCTTGAGCTTTTGCACAAGACACAAGTAGAGGGAGTTCCACTTGCTTTGCACCAGTTTCAAGGGAGACTCCTTGCAGGTATTGGTCCAGTACTCAGATTGTATGACCTAGGAAAAAGGAGGTTGCTCAGAAAATGCGAAAACAAGCTCTTTCCCCACACTATTGTTTCTATCAATACTTATCGTGATAGGATTTATGTTGGTGATATCCAGGAGGTATGCTTTCTTTATTGTGTTATAACACTTATCTTTATTCTGATCTTTGTCCATCACTTTAGTTTGTTAGTTATCCCTTGCAAATTGTGGTTTGATTGACTAAGCCAATCGTTTAGCTCCCATCAAAGCTTTTTTTGTTTTTTTGGTTGAACCATCAAGGCTCTTTCTAATGGCCTAATCATGTTCATTTTTAAGCCTTGATTAGAATAATTTGCCATATATAATTGCCCATGCTTGGCAATTTTCAAGCAGAGCTAATTTATTGTTCTACTTCTGGTATAAGATTGCCAACAGGTTTAAAAACTTTTGAATAAACTTCTCAATGTTTGGACCTAAAATAACTTTTCTTACATTAAATAGAAGCTCTGCTAAGTTATTATTAGAATCACATAAGATATTCAATCCACCATCAATTCCAGTTACTAAATATAATCCAACTAATTCATTGATCTTCTAAATGTTCTTATAAAATTACTTATCCTTAACACATTGGGCTTTTAGCAAAAAGGAAGCTTGGGTGGATAAGAAATCCTATGAAATTTTAGTGAGAATCTATAAGGTTGCTTATGTGGAGTGTTTTTTTCGCTGAAAGTGTGTCAGTACCTCATGAACAAATTATATGATAACAATCATTCTTTTGAATTATCTTTCAAAGGATGCATAGAAAAAAATTTCCTGAACACATTTGAGTTTTTAGGGAAAGATAGGTTGGATTGACAAGAAATCCTATCAAACTATAGTGAGAACCTAAGGTTGCTAGTGTGGAGTGTTTTCTTTCTTTTGATGTCAGTTTGCCAGTATATTATGAACAAATTTACATGATAACAATCATTCCTTTGAAATATCTTTAGAGAGGACACCAATAGAATTGATGGCAAACTTTTAAAAGCATTTCTAGGACAGAGTGACAGCGCATATGTTTTTGTTTTTTTTTTAGGGGTGACAGCGCATATGTTGCCGGCATTAAAAAATATTATAATAATTTTTAAATTGATAAAAATAAAAATGACTATCATATAAAACCAACAAAGTTTATTAATTAACTGAAGGAAGATCACAGCTAAACAAGTTATAAATAAACAAGCATAGCTAGTTGAGGGATAGGTTTAAGTCTATCATCTCATTTTATGTCAGAAGATTCTGGATGTTAGTTCTGTGGTCATCCCTTCCAGATATTTCAGAGATCTAGCCCTATAGTCCAGAAAAGCATCTGTCTTAGAAACCATCCTCTTCTTAATTTTGACGTGGGAGTAATTGGAGTATTAAAATCGTCCCCCCAAAGGCTTGATTTCTCATTGAGGACTAATGCTCAATACTTGGCCTAAAATGCGTAGGTGCACAGCTATTAGTCATTCTGTTGTCTGCTTCTTGCCTCAGGTACTTGTTCCAATTCAGGCTGGATTCCAATGCTAGGTTACCCAAATGGGTTAGATAAATAATTTTAGAGATTTGCAAAAATGTTTCAGAATGTGGTTATGTAATGCTATTGTAAAAGGTATCGTCTGTCCAATGAACCATTATGAAGCCCTATAGCTTGGTGTATATATTTGGCAAAGAAACTTATTTTAGCATTCAATCAGTAGTTTGGTATGTTTCTTTGCAAATTGGAGTCTTTCTCTTTGCATCAGACCAACCCTTGACATTATCCAAATATAATTAACTATCATAACCTCTGCCACCTTAGATATGCAATTAATCAAGATGTCATTGAGGCAATAGTATGCCATATGGCCTCTTTTTTTCCCTTCCAATTAGTCATATCGAGTTGATAATCCTTCTTAATGGCAAGTTTTATTGTCAACTGCTTACTATATGTGAGATTTTATAATTTGTTGCGAGAATATATATGTATGTGGTTCTTGCTCGATTTATTCCAATAGTACACAGTTAGAGAAGACCTATCTTGGTGATGGTGTTCTTTCTTCTTATACTTTCTTGTGACGTGAAACAATTTTCTTACAAGGCTGAACTAGGCCATGACCATGTAACTATATATTCCTTGGAAACACTTTAGTTGATTACTTTTTTTCACATGTTTCAACATCAACCAATTTGCTTGTGTTCAATTCTCCCTAGGTAGACGTGATCATTAATCAGAAATGCTGGTGAATTTGTTGCTCACCTTTGCATCTTATGGGTGTGTTTGAGCATTTGATATTGTATTTCCATGCATGAGTTCTTGTTTGGATTCATTTGAACAATTGCACATGATTCTACTCAATTCAAGCAGGAATTTTCCCACTACATGTATGGCTATTTTTGCCAAATTGTTATCATTTAAATCTTTTCTTGCAGTCATTTCATTACTGCAAGTACAGAAGGGATGAAAACCAACTTTACATATTTGCGGATGATTCTGTCCCAAGGTGGCTCACTGCAGCACATCACATAGATTTTGACACCATGGCTGGAGCTGACAAGTTTGGAAACATATACTTTGTTCGACTGCCACAAGATTTATCAGATGAGATCGAGGAAGATCCAACAGGAGGTAAAATAAAGTGGGAGCAAGGGAAGTTGAATGGTGCTCCTAATAAAGTCGAGGAGATTGTGCAGTTTCATATAGGAGATGTTGTGACATGCTTGCAAAAGGCCGCTTTGATACCTGGAGGAGGTGAATGTGTTATATATGGGACTGTGATGGGAAGTGTAGGTGCATTACTTCCATTTATCTCCAGGGAAGATGTGGATTTCTTTTCCCACTTGGAAATGCACATGAGGCAAGAACATCCGCCTTTGTGTGGTAGGGATCATATGGCCTTCAGATCTGCTTATTTCCCTGTCAAGGTGAGTCTTCAAATTTATAGAGATATTTTAAAATGCGCCATTTGTCGCAGTATAGATTTTTCCCTCAAGTAATTGAGCTGGAATGGGACCTATAGGCTATATAGCTAATAATTTAGTTAGAATATACAGGAAATATCACTCTTCATCGAAGCTAAGATAGATACAGAATACAGACTGATTATTTAATACTCATCTCATGTGATTTTGCTCTATTCGTTCTGCAGGATGTAATTGATGGTGATCTATGTGAGCAGTTCCCAACTCTTCCTCCTGATTTGCAGAGGAAGATTGCTGATGAACTCGATAGAACTCCAGGAGAAATATTGAAGAAACTTGAAGATGCCAGAAACAAAATCATTTAAGAGCAATGCATCAATGAAGCGAGCAAGGATTATAGCCAGACCAGTTTCCGAGTTCCTGCTTGTAGAGACCATTTTTTGAGTTCCTGCCGCCGTGTTGTATTATGAATCCTACTGTTACCGACCAAGTTGAACTAGATTAGTAGACTGATATATATTTATATTTTTTCCTTTCTGTTTTGCATTACCTTAGAGATCCTCAATGCTCATTCTAGGTGTTTTAACACTTTTTCTTAGTTGCTAATAATTGCTTTGGTAATTGTATCTTATTAATCTTAATTGTGAATTGTGCCCTCTTCATTTGGATCGTTCATCCCAGTTAGTGTTGGAATTATAAGCAGGTGGTTGATCGTTGGTTTTAATGACGATAAATAGGTGCTTTCGACATGTGTGGCCTCAGCCTCATCCCCTTCCTCAAGGCTCTCGTCGTCGCTGACCGGGATGCTCGCTATCTTCGCCAACGAGCGTGGCGGCGCCATCAATGAATTTTGGTTACCCGAGGGGCCAAAGTGAATATTTTGAAGTTCGCAGGGATAAATTGAATGTCCTCCTCAAAATCGCGCCATTTCGGTTCTCGCCCTCCACGCTCCACCAATCCCATCGATGCGTCGCGACGGAGTAGTCTTCCAAGAAGATGGCGGAGAAGGATGGCAGATGGAGTTGTTCGACGAAGATGATGACCAGGATCGTGAGATGGCCGTGTGCGGGAAGGGGCACCGGCCGTCGATGGCGGTTGCGACGTCGGAGGGCGGCGTGATCTGCCTCGCTTGCCTCTCAGCGCTTCTCTCCGATCCACGCGCCCTCACTCACCACGTCTCCTACGCCCTCTCTCAGCTATCCACCGCAATCCGTTGCCCCGACTTCGTTCGCCGCCTGGCCGCCCGTCAGCCTCACCTTATCGTGTCCCCCCTTGTGCGGGCGCTCGCATCCTTCGATGACGAGCCTCTCGCACGACAGTTGATCGACCTTGTCTCCGATCTTTCCGAGTGTGGACTTCCCCGCTCCGTGTTTGGGGATTTAGTCTCTCGCATCTCGGATTTCATCTCATCGGGCGGGCTTGCTTGGAGCCGACGGCAATTCTTCATGGTAGCCGTTTGTTCTCCTCAATTTGATTTTGTGCCTCCTCACAGTTACTACGCTAATTAGGCGATTTCATACATTTATGAGACTAACTGTGCTACTAATCTTTACTAGTTACTGAAATTGGACGTTCCAAATATCTGATGCTTTCTTCTGTGATATTCAGTTTTCTCTGATGCTTTAAAGTCATTTCTAATTTGTACCCTCTTGACTCAGCTGCATTGCTTGGGAGTGTTGCTTAATTCTCACCTGGACTGTAACCCAGCAGCCCATATTAGAGATAAGGCTGCCCTTTTCTCAATACTTGTCACGGGTCTTCAGTTGCCAAGGTGAAGTAGAAAGGATTCTGAATAACCTTAAGATCTTTACCTCATCCAAAAATTAAAATAATTGTTTATTTTGCTTTGCAACAGTGAAGAGATTCGTGGGGAGATCCTGTTTGTGCTTTATAAGATGTTTGTTCAACAGGTTATGCCATGGACTGACGAGAGCAACTCTGAAAATGATTACTCATTAAAAGAAGAATCATTGCTGAAACTTGTGCTTGGAACTTTGCTCAAGGCCCAAAAGGACGATGTTCGCACAAATTGCATAGGTTGGTCACATCCTTTCTCTTTTTTAATTTGATATGGGACTAGCTTCTCTATTTTTCAGTCTTCTGTTATAATTGTGAATAGCACTTGCATCTCAAGTATCCGAGGATTGATGACTATTGAGAAATTAGCAGGCTGACTTCATAAATATGTTATATCTTGAGTGGATGTTGACTCGGAGTAGTTATGCCGTAATTGGTTAAGTAGAATCATCGACTTTGGTGTCATTTAATTGTATCCATTTTTGGATATAAATCAAATCATACTCGTTAGATTTGCATCTGTAGATTTCAAGTTTTCATACCAAGTACAGGCCATACACAACTTCTGTCAGTTGCTACTGGCCTATCACCAATGTACACATCTTCTTTTGTGTTTGCTGGAAAAAATCTTGTTTACTTGGGAATGCCCCCAATGATGCCTAGTTTTATCAAGAATTCAGATATCCTTTTCAAAATGCCCAACATGATCCCTAGTTAACCGTCTTCTCCAAATACTCCCACTATCCTATAATACAAATCAAAAGAGCATTATAAATCCAAAAACTGGTAATCATTAAAAAAATGTGTATTTCCAGATAATATTACATATATAGGCTTTTGAATGGTTTTAGTTTCTTCATCAAAACATCTAGATACCTTGGTAGGGAAAAAAAATTGCTAGGCGCCTGCCCAAGACAGTTTTTTAAGAATCTGTTCAATTACTTTACCTCCTAAACTTATCTAGTGATTTGAATTCTCTTCATATTTTCCGGGGAACATCGTTAGAGGATGGGGGATAGTGGGCTGATGCTTATGGAGCTCGATAATCTATCTAAGCTTGTTAGGGGATGCCTGAAAATGTGCTATTTAAAGGTTTCACTTTGTTTTGCTGATAAAAAGCTTCATTACATGTACAGATTATCAATCAGTGTAGGATTGTAGTCTCCATTTTTCTTGTAGATTATAGCAGGTTAATTACATGACATTGTTAACTGATTTGAGAATATATTAAACTCTATCCATCTTTTATTGGCTTTCAAGTATCTCAAATTTGAATTGTGTTCATGTGCATATCCAGCATTGCTTTTGGTGTTAGCTCAGCGGGGTGTTTTCAAGAATTTGTTTGGAAATAGCCAATCGCTTCGTTTGAACAGTGAAAGGGATAAGATGATGAAAGAAGACGGATTGCTCCTGTCTTCATCTCTTGTTGACGTGTTTGCTGATGCTATTAAAGGTCCTCTGCTTTCTTCAGATATCCAATTGCAAACTAACACCTTGGACTTGATCTTTCACACTGTCTCATCTGGTTTTAGTTCTTTGAAACAAATTCAAGCTCTAATTGAAAAGGACATTGCAGATTATGTTTTTGAAGTACTCAGATTGTCAGGTAGTAACTTTGAGTTTAGTATTAAATATCGCATGTCCAGATGGAAAAGTTGCTTATTATTTTATGTTATGGTGTTAATATGCAACCTGCAGGAAACAAAGATTCTGTCATCATTTCTTGCCTTCATATTCTTGATATTTTAGCAACTGCTGACGAAGTCTTTGTACATAGACTTGTAGTAGGTTTTAATATATTGCTTCCAGTCTTACGGTATGTAACTGAGATACCTCTTCATCCAGCTCAAAATCATGCTCTAAAACTTGTTTGGACTTGCATCATACATTGCCCAGGAATTATGTCCATTTCTCAAGTAGAGGAATTAGCAGGGATCTTGGCACAACTTTTCAAAAGGAAAGCTACAGTTGAGCTTCCCATTGTTTCTGAAGCTTTCACCTTGGCCTGCTTGACATTCGTGGAGCTTCTTAAATCACCATCTTCCTGCAATATAAATCAATTAGCACCCTTGATGCAAGAGGCATCTAGAAATGCCATAATTTCATCTATTTCATCTCAGGAAGATTCTGTCATATTTTTGTACTCACTCTACCTCCTAAAAGAATTGTACTCGTCTATTGTTGAAGAATGTTCCATAACATGTGCTAAACAGGATTTGGAGAAGCAGATTACTGAAACTTGTGAAAAATATCTGCTACCTTGGCTTGCAAGAGTTATTGATGAAATGCAAGATGAGGAAATTGTACTTGGTATTCTTGAAACTTTTCATCTAATATTACTTAAAGGTTCTGAAATTGTAACTCGATGTTTTGCTGAATTTTTGGTTTCATCATCTTGGTTCAGTTTAGCATTTGGTTATTTGGGATTCTTTCCCACAGCAAAGATGAAAACAAGAATATATATGATGTTAAGTTCAGTAATTGATCTACTTTTAGGCCCTGATCTTGGGAAACCCATCAGAGATTGCTATCTCAATCTTCCTTGCGATCCTCTAGAACTGATATATCTACTTGGTCAGAGCAACTTACAAGATTCACTTCTTGCTTGCTGTCAGAGTGCTGTTCTTATGCTGCTATATGTCAGCTCATTATATGGTGATAGGTAATATGCTGTCACCCCATCTATTGTATAGTGTTTTAGATTAGCTTATGGTGTATTTTTTTCTTCTAGGCTTATTGATGGGAATCAATTATTGGCTTCTTTGGAGCAATATATTCTTGTTAACTACAATAACTTGTCATATGGAGCTGCTCATCCTATGATGGGTTCTCAATTGGTGCATCTTTATGCTCTTGTCAGAAGTGATACATTGAACTATAAAATACCATACAGTGCAGAGGCAGAAAAGTCTATCTTCAATTTGATAGCTCAAATGGATTGGGATTTGCTCTCTATAGACCTACATCCAAGAGCATTAAAATGGCTTTTCCAGCAGGAAGAAATCTTGACACCCCTCTCTTTCCTGATCTTGAATGTCTGCCGGTCATATAGCACAAAAAATGATCAAATTTGTTTGCAAGCAAATTCTATTAAACTACTGGATATCCAGACGGTAGCAGAACTAATAGTTTCTGGAGATAACTTTGTTGTCCAATTGATGCTATCATTACTAGTAGAAGGGTTGGAAGAAGACAGGGAAAATGATATATTACATTTGGTCAATGCCATGACAGACGTACTAAATATCTTTCCTAGGGCATCTAATGAGTTCATCTTGTACGGCATTGCTGAAGCACTCCGGAAGGTCTTTTACTCTGTATACTTCAATCAGATTGAAACCTGCTGCCTCTTAATTTTCAATGTCCTTTATTTGGCAGATCATGCAGCTCTTTGCCAAGATGAAGATTGGCACGGAATCATATTGAAGGTATTGTTTATCTCATTTTGTGGATGGGATCATATATGCAGTTTCCTTCTTACCCTGCTCAAACCACTAGATATATTCCATATACTGTCATAATTCCGGCATATCCTAATATGATGAAATTAGCTTTTGCAAGTCCAAAATAATTTTGTAGCATACTATATAGATTCTGGAAGCAACAGAGCAAAAGTCTGGGCATATCCTACCCTGCTCAAACCACGGAAGTTGTCATCCAGGCATTTGCTGTTCGATCCCCAACTACGGCGCATTTGCAAGAATTTTTCCTCTAAATGGGGCGCGTAATCACGGGATGTTGGGCTTTTAGGCCTCCTGCCGCGAGCGCTTCCCGATATATCCTAGCGGCAAGTGAAAAACTTTCGTGGGGCAGGGCCGATCGCCCCATATTCGGTGTTACCTAGTTAATCATTTTTTTGGATATATGTTGCATGGTGAATCTTCAATTTTTCTAGTTTGTTTTAGGAGGACCTGTTGATTTATATTTTATATATGTAGAGATATTTCTCTTTCAAACCAGTTTGAAACAACCCGTAATTGCAAAAATCTTAATGCATTATCTGTTTGAGCAGTTGCTTGAGCATTTGAAGCCTAAATTAACTTCCTCCATGTTTGGCCAAGAAGAGATCCTGATAATTGCTATTTTTAGCCTTATCCTGCACTATTCCACCAAACAAATACTTGTGGAAGCATCAAAAGCTATACTGCTGGACAAGTCACTTGCCTCTGTGCTTGAGAAAATTGTACAAACATCATGTGGAAAAGGTCCGACATTGGTTTCTTGTGATGAAGATACTCCAGCAGGAGAGACCTTAATTTTTGTTCTTTTACTATATTTTTTCTCTTTGAGGAGGTTAGTGGTCTTAACTGTAGTGGTTTATACAAATTATTTGATGTGCAACTAATCAATTTTCTTTCAGTTATCATATCATTTTTCAGGAAGCTATAGATTGGCAGGACTTTTTTCAATCATCTGATGAAGTTCATCGATCATCAGTCTTTTGTATCAAATGCCATGATATTTGTAGGCTGTTGCACTTCGGACCTACAATTGTGAAGTTGGTTTCTTCACATTGTCTGATGGAGCTACTGACAAGAATTTCGGATCAGAGGGAAAAAAGTAATAATGATATAAAGTTATCTATGAAATATCTTGAATCTATTATGGTTGTTACAGAAGGCTTGCTTTTCTATGAAGACTCTTCAACTGCCACAGCTTGTCGTGTTTGTCTTTCGAGACTTTTAGGGTGGGAAAAGTTCGGGGTGCTGGAGAAGAAGGTGATCAGAAATTCCAGATGGTTTAGGATTATCATGGAGGAATTAGCAATGGCTTTAGCCGCACCTAGTTTAGCATCAAGATCTTTCATAAATCAACACAAGCCTGCAGCTCATGTCGCCATCATTTTACTCCAACTGAATGAATCACCTCCATGGTTGAACTCAGTGTTCAGTAGTTCATGTATCTCTGGGATACTCGGCAACCTTTCAGCATGTAATTTGACGCCAGATATGGTTAAGCTTTTTAAGGAATTGACTACAAGGAAATATATGAACAAAGAGCAGGTCGATACTATCCATCACTTGTTCCAGGTCAGAGTTCTCTCTTGTGTGATGTAGACATTTTCTTTGATTTTAAACATCCTATACTTCTGAAGTAAATTCAGATCTCACTCTGACATTCTTTATGAGTTTTTCTTGGTCATACCCTCCATGAGGATTCATCCGTTAGAAGTTACTTATCCTTTTGTATGTTTTTCGTTTATAATTCTGTCAGGTTTGCAGAAAGCAAGCATACACAGATAGCTTCAGAGAGCAGACTCCAAATGAGGATCTTCCCAAAGCAATCAAAAACCATGACGATATGGGTGATATCTGCAATGTGCTCATCCAACTTATGCTGTCGTCGAATATGTACAGCAATGAAAGTAAACCAGAGCATGAAAAGTTGTTAGAAGAAATAGATATGTTCTTTCAAATTTCAACCACCACCATGGAATAGATTTCAGGTCACCCTCTCTGTTTTTCTTGTTTCTTTCTTCGTAGATTGCAAGTCCCCTCACTAATCTTGTTTGTCACATTACGTAACCATAGAAAATCTTGTCTTTGACGCAAAGCTCTAATTTTTTTTTCCTTTTGAAGAAAAAAAATGTGTAGAGGAAGCATGGTAATTTTTATCATCATACCCATAAATTATACGGACCTAAATCACTTTTATTTTTTTAAAAAAAGAAAAAGTGTTAGTAGCGCAATCATAAAAGTTATTGTTTTAGATTTCATCTAACGTGACGAAATCTAGTACACAATGTTGATAATTTCTTTTGATTTCTCAAGCAATAATAATAATAGAATAATTTTCTTCTATATTTCTAAAAGAATGAATCAAAAATTTCCCCATTGTTATATATATTATCATGCGTGTATATATCAATTAATTTAATGGACAATTTCTGAATTCATCTGATGCATGGACGAATTTCTTTGAGTTGAAAATTTTGATAACTTACATCAATGGAGTTGCAACCACCATTTTTTAATTTATTTCATAAATATAATATTAATAAAAAAATATTAATACTCAATTCTCATTAAATATATATAATAAACAAATATAAACATTAAGAAACTTGTTTTTTAATAGTTTTGAACAAAATTAAGATTTTATTATCCTAGTTTAATTTAAATATGTACAGAATAAATATGCGCATATATTTATAATAATATGTTGACTAAGAATTATGTCTTTAATATCCAACATGACTTTGGCATTTTTTAATATAATTTTTAAAATATAATCAAATTATTGAAATCATGATCTTCCTGGATAAAAAATGAGTGGCATTAATTAATGCATTACCATAAGATGATAAATATATTAGTGTGATCACACTTTATTCATAGTGATATATTTGGGTAGGTGGCATTTCTATATTACAATAGGATAGGGTTGATCAATAGTGACATGACTTGGTTCTTGGTTTCTCCATCAGCTTTGCCATATCTATCCTCGTCTTGGTAGAAGAATTGGAATGTGCGAATCATATTGACCACCAAACGTTTCATGTATTCCTCGAACGAAGACACAGCGCCACGATCTCCATTGACGCACCTCCAATTCGCCATGATTACTTCCTTCATCTGTCCACGAGCCACGTCTTCTGAGACATCTCTCTCGTTCATGCAACACTGAATGCATTTTTTCACATCACCTCTTTTAAGTTCATCCTACGCATGCATATATATAAATAAACAAGATCGAGATCAGTTGGAGACTTGATCAGGTACGTACGTACCATTTTAATTTCTTCTCGAGTTTAACGACATATATATATATATACACATTGATACATACCTTTGAAGTTGCTAAATCGTCGTAGAGCCGGGCAAGTCTCGACTTGGGCAGCATAATGGCAGGGTAATCTGAGAAACGTTCCAAGTCTCGTTTGGTTAACTCTTGAGCCATGCAGTAAGCATATGTCACCATCACATTGCTCGATATCGACATCCTTCCATTCTCTAAATATTCATCGAGCTTGGGCGTATGGCCTTTGTGGTACCACTTTGCTTCCACTAGATACGCCTTGCACAAGTCTGCCCACTGAAATATTTAAGGAAATCAGAATTAACAGAAAAAGGAGTACGAACTGAAATGGATTAATATCACTTACGGCTCTCTTGAGATAAGGCATTGTGTCCAATCCCTTCTCTTTCATGACCTTATAAGTTGCTTCATTTGTCGTGTTGAAGACTGCAAGAAATAAGAGCTTCATGTAGTCTGGAAGTCTGTCGATCGCATAATTAATGTCCCATCTGAAATTCATATCCAGAATCAATATGCATGCATCAGTAAATTCATCGTGTTGAATTTCTCTTTCAGTACCTATCGATGGTATCGGTGAAGAGTTCGAGTTCATCCAAGGTTCCGTAGACATCATAAACATCGTCGATCATCGTCACGAAGCAGTTTGCTTTTGTTTGCTCTTCTCTGAATCTCCAGTGCTCTGGCTCAGATGCCCAGCCCACAGTCCACAAGTAGTTCTCAGTCAATCTGTCCCTTGAGAATGGCAATTCCTGAGCAATTCCAAGTTCTGTCCACCATCTGCATGCATAATTACCATTCAAATTCATGGCATTAGATTGATCGAGGGAACTAATTAAGTATTGCGAACTCGATTAGTTTGATTACCTCGAGACTTCTCTGAGTTCTTTCTTGTGGACACTCTGAGTCGCATTGAAATCGAGCTTAGCAAATTCAAGCAGAGCATGATTTACGTTCATGGCTGCTTCTCTTTGGCATGATTCGATGAACCATCTCGTCTGCAACCGCTCCATCCTCCAATTCAGTGGCAGTTCCAGGGCATGAGCCACCTTCTCCCTAGTCAGATCCGAGCTGCCTTCTTCTAAAACATTCTTGAGGTGTTCAGTTGTGAACTCCATGGCTTCATGCAACACCATCTCTTCGTCCTTTTCATAATAAGAAGCCTCATACAGACTGAGCATTCCTTGGGTGTTCTTCCTTATGCAATCCCTGAACTGCCCTTTCTCATCTCTAAACTTGTCGAAAATATCTTCATTTGACAGAAATTATTAATTAGTTTCTGATAATTAATTACTGTAAGAATAATACTGCAGATGACACTGATGGATTAATTACTTACCTTCTGAAACAGAGAAGCCATTTTCCCTGAGCAGCCTGAAGAGCACTGCTGAAGCATGAAGGTTATCCTTAAATTTCAAGCTTACGTCTTCTAAAGACGCATGAAGACTACTCAAAGAGTCTTTAATGTCGTCTTTGAAATGATAAGCCACTCCGAGCTGTTGCAGCTGGTCTATAAGTCGAAGCTGCTCTTCCACTTCCTTCTCGTCGTGTACAACTTTTCTGACTTTCTCCTTAAGTAATTTAATCTTCGCGGTGTGGTCCTTCTCCTCCACCTATAGATGATAAAAAACAAACTTTCAGTAAAGTTTAGAATGAAAATTTAAGAGAGAAAAAAACAGAGTGCTGCAGTGCTGACTGGGGAGTCGACGGTGAGCGATCGTATGCGGTCATCGCCCCATAAGTTGGGCTGGTAATTGGCCGATCGCCTCGACGCCGGCGTCTGCCCGGCGTCGTCGGTGCATCGGATGAGTGTGAGGCACGGTTGCTTGACGGTGGTGGCGCATCGCCGGAGTGCAAAGAGGTGTCGATCAAAAGCCAAATTTAATGGAGCTACTGCAGGTTGGAAGAGAGACATGATTTAATGGCTTTTTGTTTTAGCCCTCGATTGCTATATATAGAAGTGTGAAGGGGTGTCCCTTACTACCGTGTCTAATCATGATTAGCTTGCTAATTATTTAATTATTAGTACACGTTTATCGCGTGTAGTTTGAGTGAAAGCATTCTTCATGCGAGATCTAGCGTGAAAATATTAAAAAATGTTTTATATTATCCATATTCAATCTAAATATTCAATTAATTAATATATATATAAACTCATTAATTATTTTTTTCTTTTCATTCCACCAACCACCGATTAAAAATAAATAAATAAAAATCTTCTCCATTTTTCTCTTATATTTATTTATTTTTATTGAATTATATATTTTTTTTATATATGATATTAATTTTGATCTAATGCTAATAGAATGAAATAAAAACAATTATTAATATAGAGAATGTTTATGATAAAAATTAAGTATTCGATGGGATGATGATGAAAATAAGGATGATGATAGATATAATAAATGGTGGTAAAAGATAAAATATTTACTCTCAGCTCTCGTTAGTTCGTCTCAAAATTAATACAGAAAAGATAAATCATGATAGTTACTAATCTGAACAGTAACTAATACATAAAGAAGGATAGAAACTGACTATTAATCTAAAATTTAACTTTTATATTTTATAATAATAATAAATGAAGATAGAGATGGAGGATTAAACTTTTTAAATATTTCATGATTATATGTGAAGAAAAAAAATTATTTTTTAACTATATTATAATTAAAAATTAAATTATGAATGTTTAGATAATAATTTAATACGTTTTCGTTGTATCGTAATCTCGAAGGCAATAAGTTGAGAGGAAAGATATTATACCAAAGCATAGAAAAGGGAGAAAAATTAACTGTAGTAGCATTTTCAAATTTTGTCATGCTTGAGGCGTTCTTTTATTTTATTTAATTATTATTAAAATAATATTTCATTCCAGCATTCTGAAATTATCTTTATTTTATTCCGTAATTAATAGAATAGGTCAATGAATTCAACAATAAATTAGAGTTGAGAAAAGACACGAAACTAATTGAAAAAAATAGTATTGAGATTATTTACCATATATACAACAACAACCGATCCTTATCTCACTATGTGGGATCGACTATATGGATCCTTTTACGTCATTGAGCTCTATCCCCTACTATATCATCATCTATATTTAAATAAATTTTATTTTATTTTATTGTTGCTAACCAAGT
>JBBUKS010000117.1:10572843-10598967 GCA_038050645.1 Hedychium gardnerianum
CTGGCAACCTAACGCAACCCTCCTCCTTTATCCGGGCTTGGGACCGGCCATGACTAGTTCGTCATGGGCGGAGTTTTTACCATATATATGCAAATAAAATTCGGACAGATTTTTTTTTTCTTCGTATACATATAACACATATAAAAGTAAAAGTTTATACCTAAAATAAAAAAATATTTAAAGATATAATTTTAGAATCCAATATTATTTTTTTTCTTCAGTTAATACGAAATTATAGCTAAGAGATTTTTTTATTTATGAAATAATAAAATTTAATGAATTTTACCCATATGGAGTTGGCTGGATTAGAGATTTCTCAGCCAGAATGGGACAATTTGGCAAATTTAATCCGAAACGCAAAGTCTTGTTTTCCTCCTTCCTCTCCACACCTCCAAGTAAACATACCCTGAAGAGCACATAGGAATGGGCCAAGCAGCAATTCAACGAGGAGAAGAGGAAAAATCAGTTTGTATCTTATTACACAAGATACAAACTGCAGTGGTTTTCTTGGCACAATTGAAGGTGAATTATACAAACTGAGAGCAAACTGATATCTAGCTAGTAGGGATTTGAGTTAGATTATGGACTAATTATCACACTTAACTTAAGAATACCATGAATTGTATTTTTGCTGTTTAATAGGGATTTGAGTTAGATTATGGACTAATTATTTACTTTAGAATACCGTGAATTATATGTTTGCAGTTTGGCTAATGCACTACAGCCTTCAAAGCTTTTAGAATGTTTGCTATTTGATATAAACACAAACTGTTCATATTTGATATCTATTAAAAAAAAGTTATAGAAACAGATATGAATTCATATAGACATTATATAGCCTACACAAGTTGCATGTATGAAACGGATATGTAACTTGTGGTACCAATCAAAATCTAAAACCTTGAGAAAGTCAATGATTCTGCACACCAAATGAAAAATGATAGAATGCTAAATTTGATTGATTGTCTGCCTAGTCTGTTTAACTCGGTCATTTCTTCAATTGCACTAATATAAAGAATGTATACGATTGGAATCGTACATGGAATGCAGCCTTGCAACTGATGGAGAAAAATGTGGTGGCTAGCTGTTGTTGGTCCTCAATCCTCCACCATAGCCCATGTCATCTCTCATGTTGTTAATGAACTTCGCGTGCCACTATTAGCTTTTGGTGCCACAGATCCAGGCCTTTCTCCACTGCAATATCCATACTTCGTTCAAACAACTCATAGTGATCACTTCCAAATGAAGGCACTGGCTGATCTGGTTGAGTTCTATGGATGGAGAGAGGTAACTGCCATCTACGTCGACGATGACTATGGAAGGGGAGGAGTAATAGCTCTTGGTGATGCATTAGCAAAGAAGCGGTCTAAGATCTCTTGTAAAGCAGGTTTCCCTCCAAATGCTGGCGTGAATGTGATTAATGACTTGTTGGTGAGAGTCAACCTGATGGAGTCTCGAGTATACATTGTCCATGTCAATCCTGACTCGGGGCTCAACATTTTTTCCCTTGCAAAAGGCCTGGGGATGATGGGCACTGGATATGTGTGGATAGCTACTGATTGGCTTGCTTCCTATTTGGATTCATTCATAACAGCTGATCCAAGCATCATGAGCCTTATACAAGGAACCATTGTTCTTCGCCACCATACCCCAGATTCTGCCCCGAAGAAGAGATTTATATCTAGATGGAATGGCATGATTCGCGAAGGAGAAGCTACTTTAGGATTGAACAGCTATGCTCTGTATGCCTACGACTCGATTTGGTTGGCTGCACGCGCAATCAACCAATTTCTAGATGAAGGAAAAACAATCCACTTCTCCAGTGATTCTCTTTTGCATGATGCAAAGGGTAGTAGGCTTCACCTGGCATCCCTGCAAGTTTTTGATGAAGGTGAAAGCTTGCTCCAGCAATTGCTGCTCACAAACTTTACAGGCCTTTCAGGCCAAGTTCAATTTGATTCAGATAGGAATCTCATCCAACCATCTTATGACATTCTGAATATCGATGGAACTGGATCTCAGTTGATAGGCTACTGGACTAATTACTATGGTCTATCAGTGGCAGCTCCTGAGGTTTTGTATCAGCAGCCACCAAATACATCCACCCAAAACCTGAAGCTAGACAGTGTCATATGGCCTGGGGATACAACAGTGCTTCCTCGTGGTTGGGTGTTTCCAAACAATGGGAAGCCTCTAAGGATCGGTGTTCCTAATCGAGCAAGTTTCAAACAATTTGTGTCAGATACTTCAAACTCAGACAATCTTGGTGGCTTTTGCATTGATGTATTCAATGCCGCGATTAAGCTACTGCCTTATCCAGTTCCATGTTCATTTATGCTAATTGGGAATGGTTCTACAAATCCAAATTATGAGGAAATTGTGAAAATGTTACCTCAGAATGTGAGGACTTCATCCTGTCATAAAACTATGCTGATTCGTTTTCACTTTAATCTCCTTCATTTGCTTCTCCCCAAGTCATTCTGTTGTTATCATTAATACCATTTGTAATTCCTCGCTCTTCAGGAACTTGATGCTGTTGTAGGGGACATTGCTATTGTGAGAAACAGAACAAAGATAGCTGATTTTACACAGCCATACACTGAATCAGGACTTGTTATTGTTACTCGTGTCCAAGAGCATAGCACAAGCGCCTTGGCCTTCCTAAAACCATTTTCAGTAAAGATGTGGTGTGCAACTAGAGCTTTATTTGTTCTCATGGGAACAGTTGTTTGGATTCTTGAACATCGGTTGAACCCCGAGTTTGTGGTAAACCTAGACAACAAATAGCAACAATGTTTTGGTGAGTACCTTGTGCTGCTATAACTATTGAAATTTGCATCATCATCTCTGTGCTGCTGATTATACAAAGTGATCATGCAAGACAAAAACAAAGTTTTACTGATAAAACATTATCATATCTCATTCAATGAACAGATGACATTGTCTGATAAGAATGAACCAGCTCTATGAAATTTGAATGTCATGGTGACAATTTTACATCAAGCAAGGATGATCAGCTCCATACATATGCCTATGCTAACGCTATCATTTTACCATGATAATTCATATATTTTGAATTTCCATATACTAGCATTTCTATATTATTTTCAAATATTTAGTGACTTGTGCCACTGTGTCTATCTTGCAGGTTTAGTTTCTCAACCATGTTCTTTGCCCATAGTAAGTAAGAATTACAGGGGATCTGATAAATTTGGTTTGCTTTCCTTCAATATGTTTTTCTTCTTCATATGCATCTGGATTATGTACAGGAGAGAACACAGTTAGTAGCCTTGGGCGATTTGTGTTGATTGTCTGGCTCTTTGTAGTCCTAATTATCAACTCAAGCTACACGGCAAGCTTAACATAAATCCTCACGGTTCAGCAGCTCTCCTCAGGGATTACAGGGCTCGACAGCTTGATCTCATCCACTGAGCCCATCGGTTACCAGGAGAGGAAGTTTTCAAGGAATTATATGATAGAAGAGCTCAACATTCATGAATCCAGACTTGTGCCATTGAACTCACCTGAACAATACGCTAAGGCTCTTGAGCTTGGACCTAGAGGTGGGGGTGTAGCAGCCATAGTAGACGAGGTTCCATTTGTCGAGATCTTCCAGTCCACTTACTGTCAATTCAGGATTGTCGGTCAAGAGTTCACTAAAAACGGATGGGGATTTGTAAGTATCTCACGTGTAGTTCTTGTTTTTATTGCAACAATGGACTTTGAACTTCAATATCAAACAGGCTTTCCAGAGGGACTCCCCTCTTGCAGTTGACTTATCTACTGCAACATAGAGGTCGACCAACTAAGTCTCAGGAGTTTCCAGGTCTCTTCCTACGCTGTGCTGTCATCTGTGTTCTTGCTTTCACCATTTTCTTCATAAAGACATGCCATCAGTATACCAGGTACAGTAGCAGAGAAGATGGTGAGACTCAAGACACTGAGATTATTCTTGAAGCCCATGTCCATCCACGCGTTGGTAAGTTGAAAAGCTTCCAGGACTTGATTCAACTTGTTGACACCAACGAAGTGCTCGTGCCTCACTTGATGGATGTTCAACGTCAAATATGTAGAAACTAGTGGAAAAGATTGTAGTCCAAAAACTAAGATTAAATATATTGTTATTTTCTTTTCATATTTGAGTGGTTTCCTCTGTTTTGACCCATGCAATTTGCGCTGCCAAACTACAGGGACGTGTGCCTAAACGAGTAGCCAACTTTGATGACTAATTTGTTGTCGGGCAGCCTAACTCAACTAACCGAATGCATTTGGATTTAGATCCGATAATGCAACTCCAACTAAATAACATAGGCGAGATGGGTGAACCATCGATAATGGATCTCAAATACAAGATCCGCCACCCGGTTCCCATCTGTGAGGCCAGATATTATTCTGACTTTCGGTTAGGGCCTCGGTGGTGCCGGCGACGCGTGGGATCGGACCAGTGGTCGTCGTTGCTTCTGAGGAGCGAGCGAGGGATGAGGCGGAGATCGTTCGACCTCCGGAGGCCGGCGAGGCGGAGGTCTAACGGCAGCAGCGTGTGGGTCTGGCTGGTCGGGGCTGGCCTCGGCGTCTCAGTGCTCCTGCTCCTTGTGCTGCTCTGCCGCGAGAAGCTTTCGTCGAGAGCCGCGCCGCCGTCGGTCGCCCAGGTGCATCATATCTCGACCTGTTATCTGTGTTTCCGTGGTAAAAATATGTTCTTGCTCTCTCTGTGTGGCCGCAGTGAGTTGACGATGGATTTGTTCATGATTCGTACCAAATAAATCCTTGGTGTTTCTCTGCAGAATTTTGATCGCTCGAACACTAGCGAGGGTATGAACGTTTCTGGCGATGTGCTGTGCCCTTATTCATGCACGAGGCAAATGATGGATCAGATATACATTGCCAAGGCATTGGTCGTCGTGTCTGAGGGTAGTAGTAGTAATGCCCAATTTGCAGCAGAGCTAAGTGCTCAAATTCAGAAAAGCCAAGCCCTTCTGACCAGAGCTTCAACATTAACTATTGCAGAATGTGAAATGACAATTCGTGATATGGCTCTCCGGCTCCATAAAGCTCAGCAATTCCACTATGACAGTGCGACTCTGATTATGAAGATGAAAGGCCAATTCCAATCTTTGGATGAAGAGATGAAATCTGAGGCTGAAAAGAGCATCAAATATGAGCAGATAGCCGCTGAAGAACTCCCGAAAGGATTATTTTGTCTTAGTATCAGGCTAACTATCCAGTGGTTTACAAATTCAAATCTTAAACGAGAACTAGCAGGAGGGAGGCAAATCACAGAGAAGCTCAGAGATAATAGTCTTTACCATTATTGTGTCTTCTCGGACAACATCCTTGCTGTGTCAGTGGTGGTAAACTCTACTACCATGAATTCAGATCATCCTGATAAGGTTGTATTCCACCTGGTCACGGATGAGGTAAACTATGCACCTATGAGGGCCTGGTTCTCCATGAACAATTTTCTAGGCGCAACGATCGAGGTCCAAATGGTGGAAGATTTCAGCTGGCTGAATGTCTCGTATGTGCCCGTCCTAAAGCAACTCCAGAACTTCAACTTCTCTGAAACTGGTGATAACAACCGAACACCAAACAAGTTCAGGAACCCAACATACGTATCGATGCTTAAGCACCTAAGGTTTTATATCCCAGAAGTCTACCCGGCATTAGAGAAGATCATGTTTCTTGACGATGATGTGGTGGTTCAGAGGGATCTTTCAGAGCTGTTCTCGATTAACCTCAACGGGAACGTGATGGGTGCTGTTGATACTTGCAGGGAGACCTTCCACGGGTTCCATAGATACTTGAACTACTCCCACCCGCTGATCCGTGTCCATTTCGATCCCGATGCGTGTGGCTGGGCATTCGGAATGAATGTCTTTGATTTGAGGGAGTGGAGAAGAAGGAATGTGACTGAGGTATATCACTACTGGCAAGAGAGGAATGCCGATCACACATTGTGGAAGCTTGGCACCTTGCCTCCGGGACTGCTGACCTTCCATGGGTTGGTTGAGAATTTGGATGCTGAGTGGCATGTGCTTGGACTCGGACACACAGACGTCGACCCACCGCAAATAGAAAAGGGTGCAGTTTTGCACTACAATGGGCGCAGGAAGCCATGGATGAAGATTGGAATGGACCAGTACAAGGGGCTTTGGGAGAAGTATGTGGACTACTCTCATCCGATGCTGCAACAGTGCTTCATGAGAGGATACAGCAAGGAGAGACTGATGTAAACTATGTTCTTATCATCAATTAGAAAGATCTTGTAGCGATTTGATACTAAGTTATACAAAATTTCTATCTAAAAGTTTTTTGTTTGATCTTTCCTTGAATCACTGTCGCCTATATAGATTACTTGTACTATTGGTTCATGGTGTATGAGTGACAGACAATATAGCCACGACGACGTGACATTACTCATCAGCTAGCCTGATGGCTATTCATTCCCTCAGTCAAATACCAACAAAAATATCCATTTGTGCCATATGCAACTTCACCTGTGCTACTGAAGCTTTTACTCTTCGTTCAGTATTCAAAAATTTCATCCTCATTTAAGGAGAGGAAGCCCTGCCAAAAATGATGATTTGATCAAACATAACGAGAGAATCCAATCATGATCACATGTCCCATACTTAAGTCTGATGAAAGCAAAAAGTAAAGAGAGATATACAGTGTCTTTTCAGACATCAGAATCTGCACACTTTATTCTCACTCGCACTGAATTCCCTTTAGGCTTGTGTTTGTTTGAGCCTTCATGGAATCCCTCGGTTCCCCAACATGTTCTATAAATGACCCACTTCAAGGATGGATGGATACTCTTGATCCATCCTTCCTCTCCACTTTCCTTTCTCATCCTCATCGTCGAGTCGTGTTTGTTCGGAGATGGGTTGGGCTAGCAGGGTGGCATGTGTCGAACATTGCGGTCGGAGGCCACGGCCGCGAAGAAGCTTCGTGTGGAGAATAAAAGCAAGGATCATGAGAGCTTTGAGTAAAAGAAGGATCAGGCTCCAGTATGATCCTCTTGGCTACTCCCTCAACTTTGATGATGGCTGCCACAGAGCTACTGAGATGAATTTCCTAAACAGAGAAGGCCAAAGTATGAAAATGTAGTCGAAATATATATATATAGTTGTGCAAAGCTAGCGTGGCTTTATTTGCTATGTGATAACTAAGATTATCTGATACAAATAACTAATAATTAAAATCTTTGTGCAATATGATTAACTTTGTGTATCTTGATGTTTCACTTTGTTAATTATCAACCATTGAAGTAAGTTTTTTGTTTTTTTGGGGTCAGGAATAAGAGATTTAGAAATTGTGTATATATATATATATATATATATATATATTTATTAAAAAATGGTTCATAAAATTGTAAAAAAGAAAAACAAAATTATAAATTCCAAGGGCGATACGATGGCCGAAGCTAAAGAGGCGGAACCCTTTTGCTGACCTCGCTTTTGCCTGCTGATTGATACACAGTCGAATCGCACCCGCTTTCGATAGGGGGAAGAGGGAGAGGGAGGAGGAGAGGAAGATGGGCGGGATCGTCGAGGGCTCCAGGCTTTGTTTTCTCTTCCTCGCGGTAGTCGCGGTCGACGCCGCTTTCGCCCAGTGCTTTAACAGAGGTCAGTCGATCTCTTTCTCCTGTTCTGCTCCCCTTCCTCGCGGTAGAGTGGAATAGTTCGGTTCCTCCTGCCGCATCCACTGTGTGTAATTTGGTAGGTTATATGTAGTTGTAATTGAGCTCAGTAAGTCTGCAATCTGTAAAATTTTATGCATCATGTCTAATTTGTAGGTGTTGCAATGGATAAGCCTTTTTTTTTTCTTTTTTTTTTACGTTGTTGAGTAAAAGATGCCTTTATGGTTGTACGCAAAGTTCAATGTCCGATCATACTCGTGAATTTTTCTTCGTTGTATTTAGTCTGCAACCTAGGGCTTGTAGAAACATATTCTCCCGGGAGCAGTTCTTGTGGTTTGCTTCAGTGTGTCAGCTTCTGTATACCTCTTATTAAGATGCGTGAATTATTTGTATGGCTTGCTAGATCTAAATAATATAAGCTACTTGCTGAGTATTATCTTTTTGATAACTTGAAGATTTGAATACTAAAGAAAAGAAAAAAAAAACTGGTAAAATAAGAAAAATCTGACCTCTTTGATTTCATTATCAAGTTAATCGTTCTGTTTATTGGCTGCAAAATTAGGCAGAACCTGATGATATGCATCGCCATGTTTATCAGTAAGTTCAACAACCTTTATGTCATATAAACTAACTTTTAAAAAGCTTAATTGATTTGCATTTTATAAAATCGTTTTTTGGGAAAACATAACTAGTTTAAGATCATTATCAAAATTTTATATTGGCATAAAATGACTCAATTTGATTATGACATGATAACACGAATTTCAGACCCAACACATAATCCATGATACAGTTTGTAAAGGTTCCCCAATGATAGCAAATGTAGTTTCAAGTAGTTTGGGATATCATGTTCCACTTGACATGGTAATACTCCATCTTCGAGGCGACTTATTTAAAGATCAAGCATCACCAATACCATCCTCTGATGTCACTTTGAATGCACTTTATTACCATAATTTTTGAGTTTTTCATAAATTAAATTACATTCTTGAAGGAGTATAGGTAGAAAAAACTTGGTAATATTCAACTAAGAAGGCCTGGTAATAATTTCCTTAATGTCCCTCCCTGTTTCCCTACATCATAAACAGACGTAAGTTAGTGTCACCATAAGCTAATTGATATGGTTTCTTTTCCTTTATCTAGATACTCCCTTTGTGAGAAATATAAGTAATATACCTCAAAGTAACTTTGGGAGAGGAGGTTTGGCACACATCACCATTGCAGGTGCTGTTTCACATGGAATGAAAGAGGTAAGTAATTGAAGATATAAAATGTTTTTATTGGAGTTCTTAAACTTTCACTGAAGCAATTTAATCTGAGTTTCTTTTGCAATCAATTTCTTTTTATTTAAGTCTAGTAGCATATTGTTTTTTTTTTCAGTATTTATCCAAACCACTCATTTAACTGAGATCCAGGAGATTAATCATGCATCATATTGACATAAACAGAGGCTTTCCTTCTTGCTAATCTAAATGGATTTGGGTCCTATAATAAATTTTATGGTGTTTAAGATCATGAAAAGAAAGTGATAAGTAAATTTCCAGGTGGACTACCATAAGATTGGAATATTAAGTGCATCTGAAAATTGTTTGGTCCAAAAGCTTTAGCTCAACTCTCCTTTATACTTGCATCTCTCAAATTTTTGGCTTTTAGATAAAGTACACCTCTACTTACTATATGCCATAGTTAATGAATGATTTGTGCATCTTTCATGTAGTGTATTCATAACTCATTAGGTGGCATGCCTTTAAATATATTGCTCTTTCGTGAGTGTTCTCATATAAGAAGGCTACTCTGAATGTCTAGCTTTTTGTTAGATTGAAGTTTGGCTACAGACATTCGCGGCAGGCACTCGCACACCAATTCATCGCCACTCTTGTGAAGAAACCTTTGTGGTCCTAAAAGGGAAGGGTACTGTTTTACTGGGGTCAAGTTCATTCAAGTACCCAGGGACTCCTGCCAAGTTCCCAATTTATTCAAATAGCACATTTTCTATCCCTGTGAATGATCCTCACCAGGTACTACTCTCAATTTGTTTATTACATTACATCATAGTTTCATATATCCAATTGCTGTTGCTGTGGTCTTACCACATTACATCATAGTTTCACATATCTTATTGTTGTTGCTGTGGTCATTCATAATATAATGTCTCCGACAAAGAATGATTTTATTTCTTTGATAACTGATTGATAGTTAATATTACACCAAATGATTCTGATTCCTTCTCTTATAGGTTTTGATTTCAAGTTTTCATCTTTGGTTTCAAGGCTTTAATCAAAGAAGTCTGTTTTGATGGCATCTACCTCAATACTCTGCCAACCTTGTGTCTTTACTATTATGATAGTACTGGTAAAACTTCTCCAAAGAACAAATCAATTATCTGAAGGCTTTAATGAGAACCATGGATACCTATGTGCAGATACCATATACTGAGTCTTGAGGCCAGCCAAACTTGGTTGGCAAACCATTGACATGTTTGTATAATCAAATTGAGGGCCACTATCTTGTGTTGTGTGAACTCAATTGATGCACCTTGACAACTCAAACTCAAGGACTACCTACGTCATGACCTGGGTGGGATATAGAACATTGTAAGACAGGTCTGCTCATATCTAGAGGGTGCATTAGAGATTGAGAGGTAGAAAAACAATTCCATGCCACTAAAATTTCAAATTTGTTCCTCATTCGTAGTTCTTTAGTATCATTTGTGTAAAAAAAGCAAGAAAAAAAGTGCATGAATCTTAGCAAAACTGTGGTAAATAGAGGATCAAAATGCTGAACAAGACATGTAAATGGTAATTTACTGTGTGTGATTTCCACAAAGCCGTAGCACAAGAAGAAGACAGTTCAAGCAACCATTAGTTTAGGATCGGAACAATTTATAGTTTGAAAGAAATTGTGTTACTTAATTATTACTTCATTAAATTATAACTTTGTTGTTCCATTAATATTAGCTGTTACCAAAATGTTGGGATAAATGTGGCTTGATGATGATAATGATTACTCCATTAATTATAACAATGTAAATATGCCACAGAAACAAGCATGCTTCAGTAAGTTTTTAGCAGTAGCTATGGTGTGACCATATCACACAAAAGGAGCTTTTTTGTCTGAATTTTATTGTGTAAATAAAACCACTTTGAGATAGCTCCTGATGGGGGACTACCACTGTGCATCGCAAAGAATGCTATATATACTTACATCATATGAATGAGCAGTTCCTTCCAATGATGGTAAAATATAAGGGACCATTGAAGCTCAAGGTTGGATAATATACCTCATCAGGTAGCACTAAGCTTTCCAAGCACACAAATATGACACTAGCTGTATGAGCTGAAAGCTTTGTTAGGAGCAAAATCATTTATGGTATACTGACACCAAGATGAAAGCTTCATTTAGGCGCAAAATCATTTATGCTATCACAGAGGAGTGATGCTGTTGATTGTGTTCATATAAACTTTTAAGCTGGCACTTTTTGATGGGCAACTTGATTTGTAGAAGAGTCACAACAGAGAAGAATACATTAACTTTATATGAGCTATAAAAACCTAATTATAGCTTGAGAATGGTGAAGTTACTATTTTGATTTTTCTCTAAATGAATTGGAGATCATATCTTGTGCAGGTTTGGAATACTGATGAAAATGAGGACCTGCAGTTGCTTGTTATTATATCTCGTCCGCCAGTCAAAGTGTTAGATTTCAACCCTATACTTCAATTATTCTACATTCCATTTAATAGTTACAAGTTATTGCTGGTTATATTTTGCAAATTGAAATATATTATGATTTTCCTATATGCTATCTTTCTTGAATCTGTGTTTGTCGAAGTTGGATAGGATTGGTTTATGTAAAACCAGAACATTCTCATGCTTGATGATTACACATGGAAAACTCAATCTACTTTTTTTCTATTTTATCTTGGAATATCCATCATTAATCATAGTCCTGTTCATCTTTATCTTTGTTAGCTTTACTAATTAGGATATTTATAAATCGTCTTGACATCCACTCCTGTATGTCTGATCCTTGTATCATTATCATCATATCATAATTATTTAAGTTCCTAGTCGAGTTTGCATCGAAACTTTAAGCAATACTGATATGACTAGATCTAAAACACTCAATATTCTGCAGTAGCTTGTACATATTTTAATGAGTGGAAAAAATACTCCATTTATTTGTATGTTATGCAATATCAGGTTTAAGCGTATTGATTTGTAAGGGATGGTAGATGCAGTATCTCTGTTGGCTTATGCTTATTTTTGTGCATCTGGCAAATGCCCAGTCAGATTTGTTTAAGTAGATTGGTTTAGGATTCTCTTTTAGTGTATCCGAATGCAAATATTTTCAGGTTCACAAAGGATACAGACTTTGAAAATTCGTTCTGATATGAAGAACAAATGTAGAAAAATCTCTATCATATATCTATATATTAAAATATTCCAATTATCCTTTCTACATTATTCTCACCATCCTATTATCCACTTCTGTCATGCGGTCCATTTTTGTTCCTCAATATTCTCAGTGGCCTCCCAAAAGTCATGCTTCAGCTTCCTCACTATTACTGCTTTTCAAAGCTCATTTGGTAGCTTTTCTCCTCGATGTCTTGTCACTTCTTCTCTACACACTAGCACATGTGTATTGCAACAAGTTTCCTCTTATTCTCTGTCTAGTACCCCATCAGAATTTCATGAGCTATGCTTCCCTAAACCTGAGAATTTGAGTGGGCCTTTTGCTCCTAGTTCAGAGCACGTGCAGATAAGTCCAGTAAGGCAGATGCAACAAAAGAAAATTGTGTCTGCTTCGTCTTGACGTTTCTTTAAGTATGCATGGCATGGTCAAGGGTTATATTATGAGAAAGATTTTTTCCCCTTGGAAAATGGTCTCTTTCAGGCTTTTGTTTAGTTTGTTTTCAGTGTTGAAATTGGTTCTATTTGTGCATGAATGCAAACTTGGGCAAAGTCTAGAATCTATTAGAAATCACAGAATAGACACTCTTACATATTATTCATATTAATTGTCACACGTAATCTATAATATCTTTAATCACATTTTGAATTTGCAAATGCAAATCATTATTTTCTAATTATTGCAATTTGTATATATTGATTTGCATCACACAGGTTTATATACGAGGACTGGGACATGCCTCATACGGCAGCCAAGTTGAAGTTCCCATACTATTGGGACGAGGAGTGCTTCCATGTAAAGGATGAGTTGTGATGTCTTTAATCTACAACTGTGTGAGATATCGCATTTGGCTCGTTTGACTTTCGTGTATATAATTTTTTTCATGTGAACTAAAAGTTGTAAAACTTGAACATTAATAAATAGTTGTCTAAATGTGATGGCTGATCAAGTCTAAACTGTTACTCCTTTGCATCTAACTAAACTTTGGTTCATCTTTTTGGATGGAAATGAAGGTGAATTTTCACAACCATTTTTCCAGTGGCATTTATGATTGCTTGGTCTTGGTCACTACTAGTAACTTAATTTTGGTTGAGTCCCCTACTTTGGTTTGAAATTTCGTTGTAGATTTCTACAAGGTTTCGGTGTTAATCATGTATTACAGGGAAAGTTATTTCCACAAGATAATGTTTGTGAAGGCCTCTGTACCAACAAACGATACTGCCGAAATGAAAAAGTTTTTTTTATTTATTATTTATTTTAATTTTTTTTTTATAATTCAAATATTTATTAATTTTGAAAATGATCAATTTAATTTTATAACTTTTTTTTGTTTTTAGATTTATTATTCTACTGGAAGAAAATCACTCCAACAGCTGCATGCTAAATCCTATTTATTTTAGTAAACATCACTCAGGATGAAAATTCTCTGCCAGGTTTAAGTTTTATTCAGAAATGATTCAACAAGGCACATCCATATTGATATGCTTGGGCTTTACAAACTAGAAGCGTTTATTCCGGTTGCCACAAATTTTGGCATCCGGTTAAATAAGCACGGCTTGCAGCTCCAATCGACAAACCTGCAACATTGCACGATCATACGAGTTAGACCTTATTATGGATTGCGTAAAGAGTTGTCTTCACACAAGGAAATACATGGATTTCAAAAGCCTATTGATATGGTGAAAAAACAAAATCAGGCAATGGTGATGCATGCAGGATCTCGTGAACCTGTCTCAATTCAAATATCAAACTGTTTGGCTGAAACTTAAAAAATGATTATTATCAGCTAACCACATGCCCATCCACACGGAAAGCACACCCCAAAAAATGAATCGTCGAGGAAGATTGTAAATGGTTGATAGATGGCTGAAATTGTTGCCGCAACATACATGATAAATGCAAGCTAAGGGATGCGTGCAATGATTCCTAATAAGATCTTGCAGACAAAGAGTAAAACCATTTAATCAATAGAACAAAGTCCAAGTGGCATAGTTCGATGCCCTAGGAGAACAGAATTGCTCACATTACCTTAACGAGCATCCTTTCTCAGCTCAGATAAATACTATCCAATACTGCAAACCCAGCAGCAACACCACCTTCATTTGATGATGAAACTTTTGTCCGCATCAAATAGCCACATTGATCATTCATAATGACCTTGTCTTTGTTCCTGCAAATTTCAAATTATTCCATGTTCTTCAGGATCAAAGAAATTAACAAAGATAACCAACTGCTTAGTATTTCAATAACCTTAAGTAAGCGCTGTAGATTCCGAGTTCAGAAATTGCATTATCCTGATGCCAAATACCTTCTCGGACGAGAAAAGAAGGAACAGATATCGGGAATATTCTCTGCATCAAAATGTATGCAGCAAGTTCCTCCATCCCTTCCTTTTGCAACCTAACTAATGTTTCCCTTACACTGTCACCATAAATGTTGTTTCCTACAAGCAGATACAACGTATAAAATCTCCCATGTGAAGGAAAAAATAAGAATATTGAAAATGTGGATAAAGAGGTACCTCCTCCTTCTCTCTGTGGTTTGAGAACAAATAGATCAGGTTTTTCGACAGCAGACATAACAGCATCTGCATCATCCAAACTCCACAAACCTGCAAAACACTTCCTCACTTTTGCAATATCATCTTTATCGAGGAACCTGAAATACACAAGAAACATGACTAAGCATGCAAAAGTATATGTCAAACATAATGAATCTGACACAATTATGATCCATTTCACAACTTTTACAATTTTAAAGTAAATCATAGATAGCAAATTTGATTACCTCATCAATCCATGTGACAAGAAAACATGAAAAAAATTGATCCAGGCACAACCAGTTTCTTGTTAACCTATTCAAAGTGGACCATGTCCAAACCATCCTAATTGCAGTTCACAAAACTGCAGATCAACGTTGAAATCTCTTTAGATGGTTCAGATCTCTAATTATAGCTTATTTTGTTAAACTTATACATCCCATCTAGGAGTAGAAATTGTTAAGGTTATTCAAACTTTAGTATTTTAAAAATTCAGAAAAGACAGAACATTTGGGGAAAAAATTGCTCGATTACAAGTTGTTTCTGTTCCAACAATCAAAAGGCTTGCTACAGAACAGTTAAACAAACCATATAACTACAAGCGAAAATAACAACCACCCAAGGCTTATCCCGCTAGATAGGGTCGGCTAAAAAATTGAAAATTACTAACAGAAAATAAATTTGAGGAATTAAAAGGGAAATAATGAAAACCTTTCCAACACATTTGGTTTGGCTAATTCTTGCTGAATCTTCTTTGTTCCAACCAAATGATATGAGATTGATGGGCACTTGATGGCTGATGATTTTTCCATTAAAAGCCTTGCTCTCCATTCCTGTTGAGTGAAATTTTTGTAAAATGTCTATACCATCATCGAAGTTCACATGATATGAGAGGAAAAAAAATTCATGTATGATGCAAACATGTCAGATATCCAAGTATATTAAAATAAATAAGACCGCAGAATATTACTAACTGTTTCTGAAGGATAATCATTCGGTGAGTACCCAGCTCTAAAATAGATGACAGCAACTGTTTGTCCATCTCTGCATTCAAGTACAATTACTGTAGGCATACTAATGCACATTTTAAACCAAAGTTGATTAATGGACAAGAGTATCATACATGGAAAGTGTTCCATCTGGAAGAACTTGCGCTTGTGCTTCTATTTCTGATAAGGTTTTGCGGATAGTAAGTACGCCATGTGTGTTAAAATGTTTAAGGAAAAAACCCAGGAGGAAGAGTACAAAGATAACATTTCTAAATATATGAAATTGAAATACATCTTTTCAGATAAGATGCCAAGCAATATTATATTAATGCAATCACTATAACCTCTAACAAACAACTCGAATAAGAAATCACAAAATCATAATGTTAGACAGAGACGTGATATGAAGAGAGTACCTGACAGTAAACCTAAATGATTTATCATATCCTTCATTAACATGAAAAATTACACCAAAAAAAAAGAGAATATATTGCGATACTACAAGGATATTTCTCTTTTAGAACAGCAGCGAGCCAGTGCTGATCATACATGTTGCGCTCCTCATTTTGGACAACCACCATAACTACAGCACTGAATTGAAATATAAAAGGTGAACTAGGGAACTTTCATCCATGATTATAGGTAAGAACCAATACATCTCTTGAATCCAACCTGATATTATTGTATTCATTCCATGCTTTGGCTAATGCCTCCGCAAATCCACTTACAGCCATGTTTCTAGGAACTCTTTCTGAATCCATTCCTAGTTCCTTCCCATAATAGTTAAGCAAGTTTCTGCAAAGTGATTCAGGGAACAACATTACAAACAAAATTCTCAGTCCAAGCACTCAACGAGTTGATGTTTCTTTTTGCTATTTTAATAGGAAAAATTACTCCATGCTTTTATCAAAAAAAAAATTCAAGCTCCAAGTTGGTCCAACTTAGTGACATGGATATACAATCTGCGAGATGCAAGGGAAAAAACAGCAGAACAAAAAAAGGAACAAGTTGAGAGTGATATTTAACCTGTGAAGCTCGCTGACAAGGCAACTAAGACCAGGAAATGAAGATGAAATGGTGTTGAACTCTATTTGTAGTAGTAGATTAGTTTCAGCATCCAGCATATAATCTGACCGGTGCAGACCCAGGTGAATATCCTGGTATGTTGTAGTTCAGAGTTAATACAACATGAGAACTAATGAACCAAAAAGTATAAATTATCTGTTAAAAAGTTTATTAGCCGAATCTTAGATGCTGAAAAAGGAAAATTAACAGTTTAGTACAGAGAATCACTTCTGTTTTATTCATTTCCATCATCTTTGAGTGTATATCAAGCAGTCTATCAGTAAAGGGGTCCACCTTCTTTGTTCTGCATCATTAAGATAATATTTAAAATGCAACTCACAGTTGGTTCAAGAACACAATCTAGGTATTTAAAAGCCAATAAGGATGGAAGACATAATATTGTTCATAGTTTAGATTTTTTTCATAAAATAATTCAATTTTTGGTGATACTATCATTTGGTCATTACCAAATATAATAACATTCAAAAAAAGATGTGCAAAATATATTTATTGCAGTACATTGAAAAGTTATTGCATGCATGTACAAGAGAGAAAATAGAAGCTAGGCACAAACTGCATAAATAGATCTATTGTCCTCATTTTATTGAGGAAAACAATGATAAATTCAAACAATTCTGTCAATTAAGGCAAGGGACGTCATTAAGGTTTTCAACAAGTCATTAGAATTTGTTTTCTAAAAAAATTATTATTTGATTCTGTCATTACCTTAAAAGTTTGTTATAATGTAGAGATAAGTTAGGATTTTCTCAATGGCTCAGTCGTATTATGAGTATAAAAAGGGTTTGGGATCCTTCATACATCTCGTCTTTACTTTATAATATCAATTGCTTTGTCATTCGTTGAGAGTTAGTTGTTTGGTAGCATGAGTAGTTCATGTTGTATCAAGTGAAATCAGAACCAAAAACTCCTATTCAGTTTGCTTCAAATACTCCTCTTTCTCTTCGAGAACAAAGCGTCACATTTTTGTGTGGGCTCTTCTCCCCTTTGTTTGACTCTCGATGATCATTTTTTTCTCCAATTTAGCAACAAAATCCAAGGGATATCACGAGCCAATCTTCCCCAATCTCTACTCTCTTCCACAATGTTGAGCTCCCACTACAACCACTTTGCTAGCTCCCCTCCTCCATGCTTGTTGCCTCCCCAGCATCATTGCATCAATCAAACGCCACCTCTCAATAAACCCCACATGCCAAATCAACCACAACCCATTTCTATTCAACCCACACTGACTTCCTAGCAATCTCCCCAAGTGTCACTACCTCCCTTTCGGGTGGTGCTTCCCACTCAGGAGACCATCGATCGATGTGCTACCGTCATTATTGATGTTTCCATCTTCTTGCATGTGGAAGTCAAGAATATGTAGATATGATTTAACTCTTGATCCTAACTGCTGCCTCACTTACTTCAGCACCCTTTACTGAACATCACAATCACATGGCATTGCACAAACCTATCAAAGCCAAATTAATTAAGGTTTGTCCATTCTTGATTAATCCAACCAATCTATAGATTTACATATTAGCTCTATTTCTTAGATTTAGGGCACCGACGGTTATCCTCTCTTCAAGGGAGACATCATCAACACCTGCATAACAAAGCATAACAAACACTGGCAACAGAACAAGCTCGCATTATCCAGATCAAATCACTCCTCATTTGAAAATTTATTTTTATTTAACGTAGTTGGTTCTCAATTTTTCTGCTTTTAACTAATTTCCTCACAGGCCCTAGTTTGTTTAGTCTTTATTTGCTTCTCATATTTTCATAGTTTAATTAATCATCATAACAGACCTTTATTTGCACCCTTAGTTTACTAGAAACCAAAAATAACATTGTTGTGAATGAGTTTAAATCTCTGCCACTACAATAAAATCCTGGTTCCTGAGTACGATAAACAGTTAGAGAAACCTGGATAAAGAATCTTGCAAAAAATTTCCATCCAAGCTGACACGATCAATGAGCTCATTAAAGACCGGAGCCAAATGACATGCCTGCTTCCAATTCTTCACAGGAAATGACATGGGGAGCAGAGCAAATGGAGCATGAACTAGACCGATACCAGGAACAGTTCCTGAACCCTGTATGAACATTTATCCAATCCTGCGTTAAAATTTTATATGATTCAATCTCAATATCCTGCATGTAATAGTTAGCTGCACATGTAGATGGACTGAAAAACAGTACTGGAAACAGGAATCAATAAAGTACATAAATTGGGAGGATACACCATGCAAATAAATTAGCAAGTCCAAAATTTGGAAGTCTTTAATTCAATGAGAGTAAACTTATTAGGCTAATCTTGAAAATCTAGGTAAACTTGAACTAATGAGCAAAATTCCTATAGACTATAAGCCATGATTATATACATATTTAGAATCTCATATCTAATAGTTAAACACAGAGTAAAGGGAAAAGGCAAATAGCAAGTTCGTCGTAGAGAAGTCGGAACAGAATAAGGGACCTGAACGCGCCTATCACCGACGACAAGTCCATTTAGCGAGCTCCAGACTAGGGCGTCGTAAGTCATCTTCTCCACCAATTCAGGAGGAACTCCCCCAGCAAAGGTCGGGGCAGCGATCTCATCGCTAGAATCCAGGAGGTCACTCGACCCGACGCATCGCGGTGGATCCATGGCCCGGAAGGACCCAGGAAGATGAGGTACAAGCGGGAAGACATTGCAATGGAAGCGGAGGTCGGGCGGACCGATCACGGCGGTGGTTGCCGCCATTCTGGAATCGATGTGAGAAGGAAAGGACGGGCGCGAGTGGCAAAACCACCGGAAGCCGCCAAGGGTCAGTGAATCCATCATGCCTTCAAATCTATATCAAGTGGCGCTCGGCCTCCCTGTTCACGGAGGTCGACCACCCCAACCGGCCTTCCGACGACCAAAGATTCCGCCTCTCGGAACCAGGCGGTGGGGCGGCCGTCGCCTGACGAGGCCAGTAGATGAGACGCGAAGGGCGATTTGCGGTGGGCCTAGGAAGAAGAAGAAGAAGCAGCGCCTGCCCTTCTGCTCGATCTCGACGAGATCCCAAGTCAAAAGCACTAAAAAGGGACCCCTCAAAATATCATAAATTGACCATTTATCCTCAAGTTTTTAAAAGCTGTTTATTCGATAATAAGGGCATATATGCAATATTAGATAAATACGATGGAAATGGTAAAATGTGTATTTTTGCCTCATTTGAAAGTATGCAAGTTTTCCTGCGTTTTCATTCTCCTCTTTCCTCTTTCGTACTGACGCCTCCGCGTCCTCTCTAGCGCTGGAGCGGAGAAGAAGCTGCCGGAGCGTTGAGGGAAGAAGAGATGGAGGGCCAGAGAGCCAAGGGAGAGGACTTCGCGCATAAGGCGGAGAAGAAGCTATTAGGGTGGGGATTCTTCGGATCCAAGTACGATGACGCGGTCGACTTGTTCGAAAAGGCTGCCAATTGCTTCAAGCTCGCGAAAAATTGTATTTTTCTTGCCTCTTCATGCTTCTTTCCCTTGTGGAAATTAGGGCTTGCATTATTTTTCTTCTTTGGTGTACATAGTTGTTTTATCAATAAAAAGTTTTAGTAATGAAAAGATCCTTATCCGGATTCGCCTCCGGTTCGGGTGGATGAGCGGAGTATCGCAAGAAATTTTGTATTGCCCTTGTTGGATCTAGTGTTATCTCCCATTTGAAATCTAATCGGAAGGCGGTTACATAGACTTTTTTTGTTTAATGTTGACTGTTGTTAGTAATTGCCACTTTTAGCTGCGAATCTCGTGAATCCTAGAACTTCGTAGGTTGAATTAGGAGAATTCATTATCTTTATAAACAGCTGTATTTTTGGTTGCAATAACATTTTGGTCAACTGGTCATTTGATAAGCCATTATCAATTTGGATGGACCACATGAATGCCATTTGTTGTCGAGCAAATATGCGATTCATGTTTGTGAAACTGATCAGACGCTGTAAGTGAGGTATAGGGAAATCTCTGCTGATATAGCAGTTGTTTTTTCTTTCTTTCCATTTTTCAGCTCTCAAAGCAGGTCCAGATGATATTCAATGTCTTTTATGAGATTTTGAAGCGCTTTTGCTGCAGATATTTTAGAGTGGTTACTTGATTGACTTCAAATTGCATAATGTGAATATCCTATGATTAAGCTAGGAATATATCTATATACTATACACATATGAAATCCCAATCAAATAAGGACTGCTTTATTTGATTATATCACCAAAAAAATAGCATGCATGTGTCTATCAATTTATGTTGGCAAATTTTTCAATACAGATACAAGTTTAGCAAATAATTACATGACTACAAAATTTGAATTAGCGAATTCAGAATCGCACAAATTTAACTATACTTCATGTAATTAAAAACAATTTAGGAGATTTAAATATTGCCAATGATAATATATTTGTATAGAGTCCAATGAAGGGATATGATCCATGCAGCGGACCTTTAATAGGTGAGAGTATGACAGCTTGATGGATGATGATTATGACAACTAAAATTAACATCAGTAGGATTGCAAATTACATTAAGATAATTATAAATAACTATGAATGATAACAATGAAGTTTAGCTTTATTGGATGGATTGCATGCATATATATAAAAGATTAATTTCATTGCAGGGGACAGAGCTGGATCCATGTACATCAAAATCGCTGACTGTCAATTGAAGGTTAGATAAAGATTATTCATTAGTTCAATAGGATGAGTAGTCTGACATGTCATCAGTTTAAATTGTATTTAATCATTTATGTTGGTACTTTATACCACTATGCAGTTAGACAGCAAGCATGAAGCTGCCTCCTCATATGTTGATGCAGCAAATTGCTACAAGAAAATCTCAATTCAAGGTATATAATCGTCTGAACAAAGCTTAATCGAGTGTCTCCATTATTCAAACAAGTTGCTGCTTCCTTGGTTGTTTTACATGTTTGAGTTCCATGTTTCTTGTTGTTTCCAGTTTTATTACTAATTAACATCTTTATGTTCTCAAAGGGTGTCTAAGCATTTTCTAATAATTACTTGTTATTTGTACCTCAAAAACATAATCCATGTCATGCAGATGCTGCCCAGTCACTAAACCAAGCTGTTAATCTTTTCCTGTAGATTGGTAAACTAAACATGGCTGCAAGATATTGCAAGGTGATGCAATTATACGTGACTTTGTATTTTAATTACGTGATCTGATTTTTGCTGCTAAGTGTGCACTTGCAATATTTTCTATTCATGAGCTGTGTTATGCTACTGTGTAATTTTGCAATTATAATAGTTTTGAGAATAAAAACTCACCAGATTTTGTGCTTGGATAGAATTGGTGTTACTGATTATTCCCTGATTTAAGTTGATGTTGTATGTATGAATTTCAGATGTTTTTGGTTATTTGATCTTTTTCTGTGAATTTCTATCATCTTACAGGAGCTTGGTGAGTTATGTGAGCAAGAGCAGGATTTAGTCCTGGCTATCATGTACTTTGAACGGGCGGCTGATCTCTTTCAAAGCGAGGAAGTTACAACTTCTGCCAATCAATGTAACTAAAAGGTTGCACAATTTGCTGCTCAACTGGAACAGTAAGGGTCAACTTGTTGGCATGTAGTTGTTTTTATTCTACCATATTAAGTTCTTAATCTTCTCTTATATTTTTGATTATTTTCTATCTATTTTCCAGCAAGTAGGATTGTGACTGAGCCTTTGTGTTTTCTGTTGGAGTACTTATTCTGCACATTGTTAGATCCCATGTGCTGGAATATGTTAGTTTTCTCCATGCTTTCCCCTTTTGGAAATGGACTTTAGCTGAAGAAGATTACATTTAGCTGTCTTAGTGGTTTAACTTAGTTGGCTGATAGTTCTTCTACAAGTATGTGAAATACGCTGCTATCTCCTTGATTCACAGAGCAGGAAATTAGTTTGTCATTTTTGACATCCTTCTGTTACAAAATTTTTACTGCTTGTCAAAGAATAAAATATATTCCATAGTTTTGCCCCAGTACAATCTCAACTTTTGACTCATCATACTACATATCCAAGGGTATTTGTGTGACTTAATCACTTCTACCTATTGAAACACCTTTATATCTACCTTTTTCTTCATATTTGGCTTCCAGGACTCTTATATCTACCTCATTGAATTTTGTCTCAGTAAACAATTCATATCGCTTTGAGCATAGTGCTATCTTAAATAAGGTTTTAATTTCATTCTGTATTATGCAGTTTCTTTTATTAACCTACAGCTCTGAAAATCATTGTATCTACCATTTGCCTTGATGATTGGTGTACAGTTTGCAGATCAAATGTTCTTTGTTTGCTTAGTAGAATTGGCATATGCATATGGCATTTAGCTTCAAATAATTTTATCTTTCAATGATGATTGTGTTGAAAAACTCGGCATGTTATCTTTCCAGATACCCAAAGGCAATTGAAATATTTGAAGCGATTGCACGGCAGTCCATCAATAACAATCTTGTTAAGTATAGTGTCAAAGGGATTCTCCTTAATTCTGGATTATGTCAGCTCTTCAAAGGTGATGTTGTTGCAGTTACAAATGCATTAGAATGATATGAGGTTTGTTCATATTGGTTTGTAATCGAATACTTTTTGTGTCTTGAGATTATTAACCTGGTGCTCATTCTTATGTAGGAACTTGATCCCACCTTTTCAGGCACAAGGGAGTTCAAACTTTTATCTGTAAGACTTAGTTCATTTTTGGGTGATATAAGTACAAACTTGCAGATCATGTGTTTTTTGCTTAGTTGATCAAGTCTCACAACTATTTTTTTTTTCATTCCTTGGCCACCTTTTTAAATTCCTCAAAATTTGTTGAATTACTTATTAACCAAAATATACTTAAGTTTCTTAACCTATTTGAACTCAAGCAAGGATATCATCCAGATCAGCATTTGAATGTCCAATTGGATTCGCTAACAACGATATTTATCGCAGGATTTAGCAGAAGCATTGGATGACGAAGATGTTGTTAAATTTACAGACGCAGTTCAAGAATACGACAGCATGACTAGGCTGGTATGTGTTTTCTATTAACGTTGGACAGTCAATCAAACTTTTAAAAGTGATCTAGCATTTGATGGAGTAGCAAGAACATAAAAAGTCGATAGATATTTCCTAACCAACGCCAGTATTTTTTTCTGAAAGAAAAAGATTGTATGAATTTGACTGGTTAACTTGGTTAAACTTCAAGCGATCTCGTTGATGATCCACTCTAAACTGGCACCTGGATGCTTGGAAAACCACTCTTCTGCTGCGAGTCCAGAACACCATCAAATTGAAGGAAGACGAGGAGGATGACCTCACCTAATTCCTGCTAACTACCAAATATTGTTGTCTATATCTTTGTCTGAACTTCATATATCTTCATGGTGGTCTTGGTTTGAAGAGTCAATGCATTTGAGTTGTGTGCTGAGTTTGACGCTTTGACATTTTCTATCATTGGAGTAAAAGATTCAGCCGTCCCTCCAAGATGGCTCCAACTTTATACTTTCTGAAAAGTGATAAATCTTAGAATATTTATCTTCACACAGTGACTCACATTTCCTATCATGGTTAACTCAGGAGATCGCTAAATTTCACTATTCGATAAGGCGGATATTTGTCTACTTGTTCCTATTCCCGTGGATTCTGGACAATATTAATATACTTTAGTTAGTGAGATGGTTTCTTCTTATTATTTTTTTTATGAAAATAGTTTGTTTTTGAATCTTAAAATTTTATTTTCTTAACTTTTTGGACCTAACTAGCTCAGCCATTCAATCCTCTTTTTATGAAATTATCGTTTTTATATTATATAGTTACAGTTTTAAAGATTTTCATATATTATCAAATTGACCTCTAATACTATTAAGATCATGTTTAATCGTCTGTCACAAATTTAAACATCCAAACAGAAAAATTTCTAGGCACTCAAAAAATAGTGTCGGTAAAGAAGAATCAAAACCGGCAATTATGGGGGCTACTTGATTTGCTGTCCGTCGTGCAGATATAGTAGCTTCACTCCACCAATCCTATACAATAAAAATTTGATCTTTCGAATAATCATCTTTGGTAGTAAAAAAATTACGGGGAAGTAAATCACGGGATTTATATCGAGATCCAGGTTTGTTCCAACCGCAGCGATTGGACCGTTTAAGGTTTGTATCCACTTGTCCTTGAAAGCTCGAATTGATTTCCCATTACCCACGCGCCAATACATTCCTCTTTTAAGAAGATCCCTGCTCCAGAGGAGTGACCTCTAGATGTATGAAGGTTGTCTACCAAGTTCCACATCCATGATATGAAGTAGCGTGCTTTCAAAACTCGAGCTACCAAGGTGTCTGGTTGTCGAATAAGTTGCCACAGTTGTTTAGCAAGTAATGCCTTATTAAAACAATCTAAGTTTTGGAAACCCTTACCACCTGGGCATTTTGGTTGACAAAGAGTATCCCATTTCCTCCTGTGCATCTTTTTCCGCCCTCTATCAAACCCTCACCAAAAGTTAGCACAAGATGTCTCAATTTCAGAGCAAATGAATGTCGGAATTAGGGGTGAAAAAAATATATCAAAATTTTGATATATCGTTCATACCGTATTAAAATATATTAAATTATACCGATTTAACGGAATATCAAAAATTTCGATACGATATTATACCGTACCGAAAATTTCAGTATTGGTATATCATTTATATCAAAATTTTCGATATATCATACTGATATCGAAAATTTATACTAAACGATATGAAATTTAATCATATCGATACTGAATTTTTGATATATCGAATATTTCAGTATCGTATCAGTATGATTTTTTATATATCGAATATTTCGATATGATATACGATATATAAAAAAAAAAATTTAATATACCACCCCCTAGTCGAATTCGAAAGCAAGATATTGCATAACTTGGTATCGCTTGAAGCACTCCTTATGAGTACTTGCCCCCACCCAGAATTTTCTTAAGGATTCTGTCCTTCAGATATGTGAATTATATTTGTTTGTTTCGCGTTGAACGCTTTGTAAGGCCAAGATACAAGTCGTGACCTTGCACCACAGGAATTGTCAATGTCCCTTTAATCCTTTCCACCACGCCCGCTTCAATATTCAGACTAAAAGTAAGCAAATTTCTCGAAATTAATGAGCTGCCCGGAAGCACGCTCATACATTTGGAGGCAGTTTCTAACTTGGGAACAATTATTATAATCTGCTCGAAAAAAATAAGGTTGTCATCTGCGAAAAACAAATGAGATAGCATGGGACAGTTATTTGCAATGCACACACCTCGTATCAATTTTTGTAGACCATGGGCACAAGGGACAAATATGCAAGGAGCGAATACCTCGTTGTGGTATAAGCCGACCCACTAGTTCCCTCTTTATGGAGAAAGAGTAAGTCACAGATGTAATACATTGCATAATTTAACTCACCCAAGTGGTGCTGAAGTCCAATTTTCACATCATCGCCTTGACGAAACCTCATTGC
>JBBUKS010000117.1:10611285-10640336 GCA_038050645.1 Hedychium gardnerianum
TTACGACCGGTTTTTTAGGGACGGAATATTTCCGTCGCTAAATGCTGACATTTTTGTAGTGAGATGTAGAAGGTTGTCTACCAAGTTCCACATCCATGATATCCACATGTCTGATGCATCTTTTCCGCCCTCTATCAAACCCTCACCAAAAGTTAGCAGAAGCTGTCTCAATTTCAGAGCAAATGGATGTCGGAATTCGAAAGCAAGACATCGCATAACTTGGTATCGCTTGAAGCACTGCCTTGATGAGTACTTCCTTGCCTCCGATCGAAAAAAATTTATTGCCCCGCCCTTGAATTTTCTTAAGGATTCTGTCCATATGTGAATTATATTCGTTTGTTTCCCGCTGAACACGTTGTGAGGCCAAGATACAAGTCGTGACCTTGCACCACAGGCATTGTCAATGTCCCTTTAATCCTTTCCACCACGCCCGCTTCAGTATTTGGACTAAAAGTAAGAGCGAATTTCTCGAAATTAATGAGCTGCCCGGAAGTTCGCTCATACATTTGGAGGCAGTTTCTAACTTGGGAACAATTATTATCATCTACTCGAAAAAAATAAGGCTGTCATCTGCGAAAAACAAATGAGATAGCATGGGGCAGTTATTTGCAATGCACACGCCTCGTATCAATTTTTGTTCCTCATAGTTGGAGATTAGTGAGGAGAGACCATGAGCAAAGTGACAAATATGTAACTATGTAAGGAGAGAGAAGATCTCCTTGGCGAATACCTCGTTGTGATGTAAGTCACAGATGTAATACATTGCATAATTTTACTCACCCAAGTGGTGCTGAAGTCCAATTTTAACATCATAGCCTTGACGAAACCTCATTGCACCCTGTCGGAAGTTTTGCTCATGTCGAGCTTTAACGCTGCATATCCTCTCTCTTTACCCTTGTTATTTCGGATCCAATGCATGACTTCAAAACCCAAGATGACATTATCTGTAATAAGTCTCTCAGGTATGAAAGCGCTTTGAAATTCATCCATCATTTTTTTTTAAAATCGGTCGAAACCTGTTGGTAGTTGGTGAGAGCTCTGACTATGATTTTGTAAGTTACTTTATAGAAGTTTATAGGTTTGAACTCTTTCATCAATATTGGTGATTTCACTTTCGGAATGAGCATGATTACAGTATCATTCCAATCCGCAATCGATTCATCATTGTTTAAAACAGAGAGGCAAACTTTAGTGATATCCTGTCTGACAATCGACCAACATTTTTGGTAGAATAAGGCATGCATTCCATCTGACCCCGGAGACTTATTTGGGTAAACGTTGAATAGCGCTTTTTTTATTTCTTCACTCGTGAACGACTTGTCCAGTATCTGATTCATTCGGTCGTTTACTTTCAGAGTGACACAATCAATAATAGGATGAAACTCATTCTCCCCTAGCTCCGACGATCTGAATAAAGTGCCAAAATAATTCAAAACTATCTCTGCCATACTTGCATGGGACTCGATGAAATCTCCTTGAGCTGAAACCAGACCCTTGATGGTATTCTTTGCATGCCTGATCGATGCTTGAGAATGGAAAAATTTTGAATTGCGGTCCCCATGCTCGACCCAATTGTTTCTACTCCTTTGTTTCTAATACATTTCCTCCATTGTTAATAGTTTTTTGATTCGACACTCTAGAGACTGGATTCCAGAAAACGTGGGCCCACTCATCATCCTCAGTTTTTGGAGTTCATTTAACCTCTGTCGTGCTGTTTTGAGCTTGTGCGGGATATTCCGAAACCATTCTCCCGCCCAAGATTGTAATGCTCAAGCACAGGAATTTAAATTCCTCTCATGTAGCTTGATCTCTCCCGAAAGCCCATTCCAATCTTCCTCCACTATATTTTGACAATCATCTTCTAATAGCCAACCCTGCTCAAAATAAAATATGTTCCTTCCTTGGGAGTGCCGAACTAGGTGTGCTTTTGCTAGGGATCCAAACTGTATAAAAATCGGGCGGTGATAAGAACCATAGAACTCGAGAGATATCACCATACTTACAGGATATAACACTCGCCATGCAAAATTGCTTACGAAGCGGTCGAGACGTTCAAAGATAAAATCTTGTGGGCCCCATTTGTTGTACCATGTTAATGATTCCCCTTCACAAAACATATCTTTCAAGCGTCTCTCGAAAAGCCTCCATTCTATTCAGCTGTTTAGGTTTCTCTCCTATGATTAACCAGGTCGTAACGGCGGACCTAGGGTGACCGGCCCGGCCCCACGGAAGTTTCCCACCGGCCATCAGGATAAATCGGGAAGCGCTAATGGAGGCCCATCCAAAGGATCAGTATTCTAAGACCCGCTTCTCATTGGAGGGAGCCGTAGTTGAGATTCGAACCTTAGACCCCTTGATTAACCATTGGAGAACTTAACCATTACACCATTACCCCAGGGGCTTCTCTCCTAGTTTTTATGTGTCGTAACCTATTTCATTAAAATCCTCTCTAATGAGCCACGATATTTCCCTTAGTTCTGGAATTGTTCCCAATCGGCGCAACAAACTCCACGATTATTGCCGCAAGTTCGCATCAGGATGACCATAAAACCAGCTCGTAAACCATCACCATTTCTCCGATTCTCCAGCCAGACAGTCGATGTGTCCTTTGGAAAAGGATTTTACTGTGACAACCACCCCTTCCATCCACAAAAGTATGAGTCCCCCACTTCTTCCATTTCTATTCACCACAAACATGTATGAGAAACCAAGTATCTATCTCCAAGAAGTACAATTTTGTTCCTGCGGTCGGGTCTTGCTCAAGAACAGTAGCGAGGGACGCTTATCGGCAACCAGACGCCGAAGGTTTTTGAATGCACGAGGGTTGCCAAGCCCTCGAGCATTCCAAACTAAGCAACTCATTAAGACCGGCGGAGTTGCGTCGCAACCTTCGCCGAATAACATGATTCTCAAACTCCATTTCATTGTCTCGATATTGTCTTTTATTTGGACCCTCATCATTACCCATTATCCTCTTCAAACCTTTATCGATTGTGTTTCCCTGCCTGTCCTTATCTTCGCCATTAGCTTGGTCTCGTTTCAGATATTTCCATTTTTTTGGCTCATGGCATCATTATCAACATATTGGGTATGGTCGTTATCGAGATTTTTCTTAATATGGTACTACAGATGACTCATAGGTATGCTCTGTGGGCCCATTCTTCCTTCCTCAATGTCGTCCACTACCTTCTCCCTAGTGATCTTCCCTCCTATGTGCAGCTGTTCGTTTTGCAGCTTATCTCCTGAATCCTCAATACCATTCTTTGTAGACCTCTTTGTAGTCACTATCTGCTGTAAGATTTGCAGTGTATTATTCTGGATATTCTGATTTGGGAAGTTAGCACATTTGATTTTGAAGTTACAGGATTTTGTTCTTGCTGCTCTTGGGGCCAGTTCTGAGCCATGCACCAAATTGCTGATTTTCTTTGTCTACTGTTTCATCTGTGCATTCCCTATGTGTGTGGCCAAGCGGTCCACACGCGTAGCAGTAATCAGCCAATCTTTCATAGGTTAGAAGGACGAAAATATCTTCCTCCACAGTTTCCGACGCAACTCGGATAAACTATTTCAACGATTTCATGATGTCAATCCTCCCTCATCAATATCGAGTACTTTTCCAAGGATCTCTTTGTGCATGAAAGCCAAAGGAAGATTATGGCATTGAATCCACATTGGTGTTTCATCAAAGGCCAAATCTTCTTTAAACACAACCAAATTTTGAAAGAAATTCCATGGGCCTTCCACTAATATGCGGTTCTGATATGTGGTGTCGTAAAATTTGAAGATGAATAGATTCTCTCTGACTTGAACAATGTCCGCTTTCCTCGTCAGTTGCAAAATTCTGGGCATATGGATTTTGAACGTTTCCCTGTTCACTAATTTGGTGGACAGAGCTTTAGCAATAAGGCATTTGGTGAGTCATTTTGTTCCCAACTAGATCGCTTCGCGCCCTACTACCAATCATTCATCGTCTCTATTTCTTGATAATTGCATAGCCCATAGCCGAGTTGCTATATTATCTGGATCCATTACTAAACAACAAGTATGAGAAGTATAGTGGGCATCCCGACTGGGTGCGAAGCAGCCAATCGGACGACGAAATTGCACAAACGCAAGAAAACTACTCTCACAAGTTTACTCCTAGGAGAGGAATCAACCCTAGGAGAGACATTAATGAAATATATGAAGGATAATGGGCATCCAGACCGGGTGCGAAGTAGTCGATCAGACAATGAAATTACACGACGATAATAAACTACTCTCACAAGTGTTGTCTTCTGAGAGGAAGAAATCCTAGGAAAATTGACCTCTATTATACTTGGACATTATGAATATAAAATTTATCAAGTATGCTAAGAAATATTGAGACAAAGAAAAGAAGATTCATAAAGAAAAAAAAATAATCAGATCGGATAATATCGAATTTGAGATGATCGATCCGATTTTATAAAAAAAATTCATCGATTATCAGGATAAATCGAAAAGTGCTAATGAAGATCTATCCAAATGACTAATATTCTTAGATCTATTTTTCATTGAATTATAAAAAAAATCCACAAAGAAGCATAAGTCAATAAGTTTGTATTTGTAGGAGATAATTTATTATAGTAAAAAGATAATTATGTTGATCGCTAAGTGATTAAGAGGTGGAAGAATTTTTTTTTTCCGAGAGATTGGGAATTGATCTCTATTTTATTGTAATAAATTTGTCACTCATTAACCAACTAGATACTCTATGAAGACTTATAGAAGATAATTCAATTTTGCAAGAAGATGAAATCCATCAATCTTTACTTATAGGAGATAAATAAAAAAAGAAATCAAATAATATTGAATCTAGGATGATATGTTCAAGAGATAATTTAAGATGATAAAAAAATAAAACACTCACCTCCAGCGCTCTGTCAATTTATTTTAGAATCAATACGAAAAAGATAAATTACAGATGATTATTAACTTAAATAATAATTAATATACGAGGAAAAAAAACTTTAATTATTAGATAAAATTTAATTTTTTAAAATTTAAAATAATATTCTATGTATTAATTATGAGTCAATTCCATCCCTTCCCATCGATGGGACAATCAGGGAGATAATTCAAGGTGGTGGTAAAAAAAAAAAAGAAGAAGAAAATCACGGAGACAATTCAAGAACTACGTAAATGCGGTTTTTTGATACGACCAAACTTGTATTTATTCTAAAAAAAGAAAGAGAAGGTAAGCAACAAGAGTTAATTTGGTCTGCCCCTCATTTCCCTCTCTGGATCGGTTGATCCCTAATCTCTACTGCATCATCGCGCGATCAGCCCCGGCAACCTCCGAACGCCGCCTGCAACTCTCGACTCACGGGCGTACGTAAACGTAACTGCTTCGCCCGGCCCACCTCCGCAGTTCGCCCAAAGCCGCACCTGAGAATTCCCGTCCCGTCCGAACCGGACCAGCCCTCGTCTGTCCGGTCACCATAAGGAGAGAAAGTAAAGGTGGATTCCGGCGGAGATCGAGTCTATTCCTCAGCCGTTGCAATCGGAGCGGAGACCTAATCGTTGGCCTCGCAACAGAGTATACGCTGTATTCTCGTTGTCGGCTATCGGTTCTTCTGCTCTTCCGGTTCTTCTCCACGAGATTCGTGATTGATAATCTCATCGCGATTACCAATTTTGCGGGGATTGGTCGTAAGTTTCCTTAAGTCCCTCAGATCATTCAATCGGTCTGATCTGTTCTAGGGTTTCTCTCGCTCTTTTGCTGGAGGTATTCATTCATCGAGATTAGGGCTTCGTTCTGTCTCATGGAGCTGTTTCCAAACCATTTTAAAGCTTCGCTGCCCCCTTCTCTATTTTTTATTTTTATTTTGTTCAAATCTGCAGCTAGGAAGGAGCTTAGTTATACTTGCCGAATCAATTCAGGATGGATTTCAAGATTGGCCGCCTTAATCTCAATGCTGTTGCCCAGGTATCTCTCCGAAAGTTTGCAATCTTCAGTGCCAAGACTTATATAGAGCGAATAAGGTTTATGTGCAGATGTCTTAAACCTTAAACAACTTGCTTGATCTTTTGTTTGACAATAAGACAAATTACTGACTTGAAATTTCTTTTTGTTTCAACATTGCTCTAACATGGCTTCTTATAGTTAGTTAGTGAGTATCCATTGCTCTATTGGGTAGATGGCTTTCCTTTGACAACAATTTGCATGCAGGGTGTTGGTGGACTTGTTTTCGGTAATGAGAACTCTACTTCAAACGAAGATAGGTATTATGGACTTCTACTTAAATAATACTAATCTGTTAATCTATTCAATGGTTGACATGTATTTTTGTCATAGTAGAATAATGATGTGTCTGTATATATTCTGCTATAGTGAGTACATTGTGATTTGATTTTAAGAAACAGAGTGTGCTACATGCTTGATATACATAGTTCACGTGATTGAAATGTTGAATTTATTTCTGTGTTCTGATATAAAATGCAAGTTTTCTTTGGAAGAAAATATCCTGGTCATCCCTGCTTGTTAGCATTTGAGAGTGTCATTAGAACCTGAATTTTGAATTGCTCCTGTTTATGCAAAGTTGTCACTTAGGGCACTATTCACAAGTTGACAATTTTGGAGAATAAGCCGGAAGAAAGAATGTAAGTTGAAAATATCACACTTGTGGTGATTTATCTGCAGTAATTCCAAAATGCTCAACCCAATACTAAAACAACTTATCATTTCCTTCATGAAAAACAGCGGGAACAACTTAGCAAATACTTGAAAAGTTGAAAATGCTTGAAGATATTATCTTCTGCATTACTAAGTTAAGTTATTATTCACTAAAATATGTTTGAGATTGATCTCTGAGTTCAAATAGTGTATCTTGTGGCTGGCTATTTGTGCACCCAAGTGATTAAATTGAATTCGATTGTTTATTTACTTGGGCCTGCCAAACATGAAACTTCTTCATGATCAATATCTAAGTTTGTTCATATGTTGATTTACTTGGATGCCATATAGATATTTAATATACAATTACCTGTTGTTCTGGATTTATTATGATTCTCTGTTATTTCCACAACATGCTGTCTGAGAGATTTGATAGCCGGAAACGGGAAACTCCCTTTATAGAATAATCTCTCATACGGATCTTATTAAATGGAATGAAGGGGAGCCTTGGCGCAATAGTAAAGTTACTGTCGTGTGACCTAGAGGTCATGGGTTCGAGTTGCGGAAACAACCTCTTGCAATGCAGGATAAGATTGCGTACAATAGACACTTTTCTCGGGACCCATATTGACGGAAGCTTTATGCACCGGACTGCCTTTTATTGATCTTATTAAATGGAGGAACACTTGATAATTGAGAATTCATTTTTTTGTCTGACCAGTTTTCTTTTATTTATTTTTATCTTGATGCTATAGTTGAATTAAATCATCCTGCATCTTGTTTCTGTTTTCTGCTTCTCTCATATTTGTAATGAAAGTGGAGCATTTTGTGTGTAGCTCTTTTCTAAATCTCAACGATACCAGTATGGGATGGTTTGGTAATATAAACAATAAATATCATGGTCTCAGATGAACAAAGGTTGTTTCAATGGCCTACACTCCTGAAAGAGCACCTTCTCTATGACACTGAAGATTCAACCTTTATGTTTCCACATGTTGTTTTAGAATAGATTTTATAATTACGTTGATCACATTTTATATTGACAGCTATATTGAAAAGTATCTCGATCGTATAAGCAATGGTGTACTAGCTGATGACAGGCGATCAGCTATGCTTAATCTCCAGTCTCTTGTTGCAGAAAGCAGTACAGCTCAGATGTCATTTGGGGCTATGGGTACTGCTATTTTTAAGTCTATAGTATATAACCTTCTGGTTCAGTTAGTCCTTATTTGTTTTTCCTTCCTTTAAACAGGATTTCCTGTTCTTCTTAATATTCTAAAGGAAGAACGTGATGATGTTGAGTTGATACGAGGTGCACTAGAGACTATACTGAGTTCCTTAACTCCCATAGAAACTGGACAAGGGCAGAAAAACGTGGTTCAACCAGCTTTAGTGAATTCAGATCTTCTTTCCAGAGAATCAGAGAATATTTCTCTTCTTCTAAGTTTATTGGTAACTAAGTGATGCCTCTTCTTCTTGCCTCTCCACCTTTTACTTACATTTTGGTTCTGTGCAGTCGGAAGATGACTTCTATGTCAGATATTACACCCTTCAGATTATAACTGCCCTTCTCACACATTCCCCCAATAGGTACTCATGCAAGAAAGTAATTGTGGTTTGTTCACCATTTTTTTTTCTTGTTTGTACCTATACAACTTTTATCTAATATGCAGAATACAAGAAGAAATTATTTCCATTCCTCGTGGCATAACTAGGTTAATGGATATGCTTATGGATCGTGAGGTTAGAACCTCAACTGTTCATTTAGTTTTATATCAATTATTTGGATGACTGCTGTTGTTGTTCCTAAATTACCTAATGTTACAGAAGCTCTTATGGAGAAATGAAGCTATTTTGCTACTGTGATACTTGCATCAATACAATTTGGCATAGCTAAGACTTGTGGCTTAATTTAATTTATAGTAACTTCTTGTTCCATCAAGATTTAATGTAACAAGAGATATACATTTTAGTGGTAGGCTTCATAGGATAGGATTTATATCAGTAAACAGTTTTGTCTTGGTTAAATACCTATACAGTAGCCTTAGTTTCTTGTATGATTTTATATCTGGTTATGGAAATGAATCTGTTAATGGCTATAGATTTTTCAATTTTCACAAAGAACGGAAATTTCTAAATTCTTCCTATGTTTAAATACATTGTTGCTGAGTAATTCTGTCTTGGACTTGTATTTTCGCTAAACTTTCAAGTGATGCATATCTAGTTATGTGATGGCATTTCGTAGGGATTTATGCTATCCAAGTATGTGACCTCATTGTGTATACATTTTATGAAGTGCAGTCCTTGTAAGACATTTAGTATCTTTCCACATTAGCATGAATGATACTGATATTTGTTCTTAATTTTTCCTCCTTAGCATTATTGCATCTATTTCTGTATAATTTAAATAGTATAAACTGTAGTCAGCACAAAATATTTATCACAGGCTATAGTTAATGACAGTTCCTTAGCTCTTTCTTTTACTGGTTTAATTTGACAAACACTTCACTTCAGCTCGCACCTAGCTTTCTCCTCATTTCACGTTTTCATATTATTTTCTAATTGTTAAGCCTTCTGGATATGCACTTCCTTGGCTCGTATTCTGTGTGGTACTTTGACAACCTGGATATTATGGTTCTTATTTAGATTCTTGCTCAAATATGTTTCCTTTTTCTTTTTTATTTATTTTATTTTGTATGAATCCATATTAACCAATATAACTTCTGCGTTGAGCTGATGGTTTAGTTCTTATGTTAGGTCATTAGGAATGAAGCATTACTTCTGCTCACTTATTTGACACGTCAAGCAGAGGTGGGTCTACCCTATGATGATAATTTGAAGTTGGAAGTAATGTACCGTTAGCAATTTTTCTTTAACTAGTTGCTATTGATCTTCAGGAGATTCAAAAAATTGTAGTGTTTGAAGGTGCATTTGAAAAGATATTTAGTATTATTAAAGAAGAAGGGGATTCTGAAGGAGGTGTGGTTGTGCAGGTGAATATTGTTTCTTCTATTGTTGTTGTTTATTTACATCTTCATTCTGGTTTTTGATAAATGTAACCTTTTGATCAATTTGAATATCATTTTCCTACTTCTGGCAGTGTCTTAGTGCAACAAATAGTAGTCAAGTTTCTTATATGTATACATTATACCTACTTGATTCCATTACAAAACACACCACCATGAATAACATTAACAAGTCTTCTCCTGAAACTTTGTGGACACAGAATGACTTCCTGTAATGACATAATGATAAAGAGGCCATAAGAAAAAGTACCTTCTTTCATAACATTGCAATTAATTTTCAAGTAAATACTAAGAAGATCTCTTAGTCTTTAGAAGATATAGTCAATGTAAATTAATTAGTTGTACACTTTGAAATGAGTTGTAATTGTTAAACAAGAAATACTTCTAATTGTTTTTTTCTTGTTTTCTAACAACTTAAGCTTTTGGGATAAGTTGTTATCCAATGAAATTTTTGATATGGTGTAGAAGGTCATGAGCGTAGACCAGATTATAATATTCCATCAAATGTTCAGAGTAAAAAATTGCACTCCACAATCAAGTAGTAAATCAGGCAAGTCTATTTTCTTGGAATAGGAACACATATAAAAGATTTATGCACAATCTAGACGATAAATGTAGTTTTAAACCTTTCAGAATGTATATTTTCATGAAAAATTGTGTAGCTGGTGAGATTTCTATTCCATAAGGTTAAGGCCACGGTTAAGAGCAAATCAACATAAAGTTGCAATGAAAATACTTAGCCCTTAAGGTTACATAACAGTCTTCCACTTTTTTCATGAAATTTGTTAATGCCTTTTGTATTAAAGTGAAAATAGTTTTTAACTAAGCTTTCGCTGTTTCCTCACATTATTATCATGTTCTTGTCGACTCTTCTGTTAGCTGCTCAAGGAATTTGTAACCTCTTGGTTTTGTGTTAGTCAATAGTGCCTCTAGGATCGATTGCCTGAAAGTGTTCATTGCATGTGAATAATATCTTTGTTGTTAAACAGGACTCTCTTGAATTGCTGAATAATCTCATTCGTAATAATGCATCCAATCAGGTATTATTGAATTTGATCCTCTGGCAATAATTAATACCTTCAAGATTTTAAGTTATACTTTGGAATTATATTTGATTTATTAAACACGTGATTCAGATGTTGCTAAAGGAGACTATTGGATTTGATCCTCTAGTATCAATATTGAAACTTCGTAGAGGCAGTGCTTACAATTTTACTCAGCAGAAGGTATGAATCTATGTACTTTAGCACCTAGAGATACATGATGATATCTTAGCAATGAAGCAACAGAGCATTCACAATTTCTGAAACTTCTGTGATGTTAGACAATAAATCTCCTTAGTGTAATGGAAACTGTTCGACTGCTTCTGGTTGGAGGTTCAACTGGTGAACCAGATAAAGATTCTAGTAGGCTTGCAAATCAAACTGCATTAGCTCAGGTACAACCTCTCATTACTTTTGAAGCTTACTTTATCCTCCTTTATCTGAAATGCAAAATTCCCGTTTTGCAAATGAGCTCAGAAGAAAATTTTGGACCATCTTTTGCTCTTGGGGATTGAAAGTCAATGGGCTCCAGTTGCTTTGCGTTCTTCGGTAAGTTACCCTAGTTATAGACAGCATTTTTTTAATATCTTTTGCTTGCATATTAAGATGGATCCATGTGCACATTGTTATTATAATAACCTAAGCTCAGCTTGTTTCAGAGTGCTCCTGTTAATAATTTAACTCATCCTTTTTCCTGAGTTATTTTTCTGCAGATTTATATATAATCTTTCTTTCAACTGTGAAACTTCTTGTTTTATTGCAATTTTTAATCTTTTCAGTTTAGCTTAAAAATATATTACTTTTTCCATTCATGTTTTATGCTTGTGTGAACTTTACTTTCAGGCATTGCGATGCATTGGGAATTTGGTTATTAAAAATCCTCACAATCTCCTCATCCTTGGAAGTAAGTTAGTTGGAGAAGAACCTCATCTCGAGCCTGCCTTGAGTGCCACATTCCGCGTCATTTTACGTGCCTCTGCTATTCAGGAATTCATAGCAGCTGATTATGTCCTCAAATGCTTCTGTGAGGTTATTTCTTGACTTCTGAGCTTCCAATAACTTCTACCCTAACTGTTCAGAGTCTCCTCTCAGCAAGTCAAATTTTTATGAATGATTTCAAGATTTTTGGTCTGTAATCTCTTCTCATCATTTGAAGTATGTGATGATCATGCATCTATAAATTATGTTGATTGATTGATCAATTGCCATTGTTGTGGTGTAACATATTAATGGCATGGTATAACAATGTGGAAATTGCGAGTAATAAAATAGAGTTCTATTATTCCATGGAAATAAAAAAGAGAATTTTTGGCAGACTATCTCTATAATGATATTCAAAATAATTTTAATTATATTAACTATAAATTTCTTTAGTTTCCTTCTATCATACACCTTCAACTTTAATTCATTTACTCATTCCATTCTAGTCCTGAAGTATGATGGGTCAAGAAAAGAAGACTCTACATCTGCATATAATACCTCAATATGATACCTGATGGTTACATTGGCCATGTGAGACTAAATTATCTATTCTAAATTCTCTCAGAGTATACATCTAAGTTGATGCCAACTTAGTACATACATAGGAAAAAGTTCTAGTATGTCCCACAATAAATATTGAATCACATTTTGTTTGGAGGTAAATAGAGCTGGGTAGTGGGTACCTGATTGTGTAATAGTTGAGATTGTGATCTTTGTTTGAATGACCTCTTGTTAAAGCCACTACTAAGTTCCACTAGTTTTGGTTTGAAAATGTAACATTAGGAAAATTACCTTGTATAAAATCCATTGAAAATGACAATTTCTCATGCCTCATTGTATAAGACATCAGATAATCAGAGTATCGTCTGCATCTAACTAGACCATTTTCTTATAAAAGATTAATATCATACCTTCAGAAGAAAAAGGTATCTTAATCCTTCCTGTGATGACATCACGATCAAAAAGGAGATGTTAGAGTCAAAATAGTTAATTTTTCCTGTGGCGACATAACCGGCAGAAGGATTATCTTTTGTGTGCGCCAAGTTAGATTTTAATCCATTTAACTCTAATTGATTTGTAAGACTGATGAAAATCATTGATAATCCATATAACCGTAAAAATAGAAGTTGTTGCCAATGAGCTTGACTGCAGTCATTGACTCATTATGACAACTTATGTTTGTTAGACTACTATAGCTACAAAAAGTAAGAGATGCAATTTAGGTAACATTAGGTGTTTTTTATAATGAAAATTTGAACTTTTCTTATTAGAACAATTTCATTTGTCAGAAAAAGGAACATTCCATGAGCTAATATATTTTGATCACAACCCATCATCTTGTTGCTGAGTCCACAGCATGGCTGTTTGAATTATTAATGATTGTTCTGAATGTGCTCTTTGTTCTGTGAAATATCCTATGCCCCCTCAGCAGAAAGTTTATTTATCATATAAAATAGTACTTCTATTGTATATTTGCTTTGCATCTGTTTATCCTAATAGTTTCTTCTGTTTCTTTTGTGAAAATGAAAAGGGTAATTCTGATGGTCAAGAAATGTTGGCTTCAACGATAACACAACCAAATTCCAATGCAATTATTGATTCTGGTGGTAGCATGCCTTTTGGAAGGTTTGCTGCAATATGAACTTTTCATGGACTAGTGTTTGTTTGGTTCTGCAGCATTATATGTTCTCCATGTTTGGATTTTATTCTACTAAGCAAGAATCTTTACCCGCTAATTCTCTGGTTCTCACATTTTTGTTTGTTTGTTTAACATGTTCTTTTGAGGCAGTATGCTTTTGCAAGCTCTACTCTCAAATGGGGCTAATGGAGATCTTGAGGTCAGTTTAAGGCTTCTCTCCTTTTAAAGTAATCTTGTCTTCAGGATGGCTTCTCTAACATATGTCAAAACATACCTGCAAGATGTCTGACACTGTAGGTATCTCTTTTCATGTTTCCTCTTCTTTTTCATCATTAGCAAAGACTAGGAACATGTCAGTAGCTGCTTGCTGGTTCTGCTCCATCTTTTCACTCTCTTCACCAGTGATTGATAGCTTGTTATATTTTTCCACCCCTGTATCTTATCTTAGTTTAGTAGTCGGCAGTGTTTATTGCATAACGCTTGGTCAACTCATGTGATAGTTATGTAAGTTGGAAAGATGGTTGCCATTATAACTGGTAGTTCTAGCTAACTGTTTTCCATGTCTTTAATGTTTAGAAGTAAGTTGACCAATTTCTGATTCTCAATTGTTTTTCAAATTAACCCATAAGATTTTGTAACAATCATATTTTCTGTCTCAAATTTTATCAGCCACTTTTTCATAATTTATGTTTTTTTGTCCCATTCATAGTTTATGAATTGGTCTAAATACTAGGTCTCTGTTATACCTCTTATTATTCATTTTTAATTTCCTTTCTTTTGTCTTATGTATTTCATAGGTTCTAGTTGATTACTTGCGTTAAATGAACATGAAGGATTTCTGTAGTTTCATATTTTTTGCCATCCTAGAGACTATTCATTTGATGATCTCTATGGAGCCCATGAAAGACATTTGTTATAGCAACTTTCTTCCTGTAGTATGATTAATCTGAAGGGTACTCACAAGGTTACATGCACTATCTTGAAATTTTTTATTACATTATCTGTTAACTGCTGGGAAGTATACTCGCATTCAATTCTGTATCATGCACTGACTTGAAAAAGACTTATTGCATGATTGCAGTAACTTTTATAATAGGACTCACTCATGTTTAATTCCATTTTCCCTTCGTGGACATGAACATGATATTCAAGAGTAAATGTTCAATTGTCAACTGCAGAAGTGTGCCAGGGCTGCATGTGTTCTTTCTCATATACTGAAGAACAATCTCAAATGCAAGGAACTGGTATGTACATTTTCTGACTGCAGTGGTTCTTTAGTTTCCAACGGAATCTTTGTACCCACAATTCTTGTGAAACTGTATGCTTTTGTTGATAATATGGATGGTTGTAGTGTCTTTAGCATATTACATATACAAGTGCTCATCTGCAAATTGAATTGGAAAGCTGAGGTATCCCTAAAACATTTTAGGTTCTCAAGGTTGAGCTTGAAGCACCAGTACCATCATTAAGTTCACCAGAGCCCCTTATGCACCGTGTCATGAAGTATTTGGCTATTGCAGCCTCATCAGGAAGCATTGATGAGAAGCAAAACCACAAATCTGAGGGAGATTTATATATTCAACCGCTTATTCTCCAATTACTGGTCACCTGGCTTGCTGACTGCCCAAATGCTGTGAACTGCCTATTAGAATCACCGGGACATCTTACCTATTTGCTAAGTCTAGTATCAAACCCACAAGCAGGTATTGCTGTTCAGGGTTTGGCTGCTATTATCCTTGGAGAATGTGTTCTATACAATAGAAATAACGAGACCAAAAGAGATGCCTTTTCTGTGGCTGATGCTTTGAGCCAAAAGGTTGGGCTAAGTTACTTCTTTTTGAAGTTTGATGAGCTACAAAAATTCCTTTCACATCTTTCCACAGTAGGTCAACACAACCAGTCGCTTGGAAGATCTAGTGCAGCTAGTATGGCAGAAGCTGAAGATGTCGAAAATGATGGTACAAATCAGAAGCATGAGCACCCTGTCCTACTGGAAATATTTGATTCAATGTTCATTAGATATGTGGATAAGCTTGAAGCAGAAATTAGAGAGAGCATTTTAGGGATATATAGCAATACGAAAAACAAGGTTGCAGTACTGCCAGCTGAACTGGAGCAAAGTGATAAAGAGACTGATAGAGATTACATCAAGAGGTTGAAAGTATTTGTTGCTTCACAATGCAATGAGATGCAGGTGATGTGATTTTGATATGATTTTCCTGTAGTATAGGGAATTTTTTTTTATATCAAGGATCAAAAAAAAATTATCCACTTCTCTGATTTCTCTTTTCTTGCCTTTTTGATTTTTTCAATTTATGGTTTCTTTGTTTGATGAATTAACTGATATTTGCTGGAAATGATGTGAAGGACCTGTTATGTCGCAATGCTACTTTAGCTGAGGAATTGGTGAGGACTGGGGGTGCAACCATATCAACCATTTCCCAAGGACCGAGCAGTGGCAGAGAGAGGGTTCTGAATGAATCTCATCGCCGAGATCTTCAGGAGGCAAGACAATGTGCTCAGATTCTTACTGCTGAGAAAGCGAAGATCGAGGATGAAGCCAACAACTACAGAAATCTTGCTGCAAAGCTGGAGTCTGACCTGAAAAGTTTGTCAGATGCTTACAACAGCCTGGAGCAGGTGAACTTCCGTCTTGAATCCGAGTCAGAGGAGTTGAGAAAAGGTGGAATCGTCCAGCATCCTGATATTGAAACAATCAAAGCAGAAGCCAGAGAAGCAGCTGAGAAGGAGAGTGAAGCTGAACTGAATGATCTACTTATTTGCCTGGGACAAGAGCAAAGCAAGGTGGAAAAGCTCAGCACTAGACTGACAGAGTTGGGTGAGGATGTGGACTCACTCCTGGAAGGATTAGGCGATGAAGCTGGACTTGAAGGTGAGGATGAGGATGAGGATGAGGATGTGGATGTGGATGTGGATGATGAGAAATAGTCCAAATAATTTTTTTGTGCTTCAGACGTGTCCATGCGCTTCTGGTTAATATCAGTTGTTGGTGAAGTGCTCATTGAAAACAAATGTCGGTCGCACTTGTAAATTATAACATTTGGTTCTCGTGTTCGCTCAAGTTAAGTGGACTTAAAACAGACATTCGCTTTAAAATTCTTTCTTTACTAAAATGTTCCATTACGCGTTATATTCCAAATAAGCCACATAGTAATTGTCTTGGATTTTGTGATCTTCCATTAATCTTCCTTTTTTCATATGTTCTTAACAAAAACTCAAGCAAACAGGCTAGCATGTAATTTGAAAGTGGGGGAAAGATCAGAGGATAAGATTTTTTTTATTTTGATTTCTTCCAGAGCACTACTTCCTTTTTTGATTTCTTCCAAAAACTAGTGTCTATTGAAGAAACTGGTGTAGTTGATCTCTTGATACTTGAACTGTGTACTTGAGACTCTGAGACTAACAAAGTTCATGATTTTGAACAATGTACATTTTGGCTGATATTTTTTTACTTGTCTTTTTTTGAATTTTTTAAATGATTATCCTCAAAAAAAAAGTAAATTTAATTGAAGAGGTTGTGATTTGTTGTTCTACTCTTCGAGTAAATAATTTGAAGTTGTTCAAATAGTATTTAATTATTTTTTTCTATGATTTTTAAATAATTTGCTGTTAAATTCCATGAATATTTGAAAAGCATATAAATTTAATTTATGATATTTGTTTTCATTTATCTTTAGCTAAAATAAATAGTTTGTGAGAGCAAAATTCAAAAAAAAAAAAAGAATTTTGTTTTTGATAATTAGGTATTTGGGTCTTGATGCTCAACTAATTCCGGAGGCCTTCTCCGTTTGTCCATCGGTTAAATGAGAAAGTAATTGAGATAATTAGTTGACTGGCGGCCTTCTCCGTTTGTCCATCGGTTAAATCAGAAAATCATTGAGATTTTTTAAAATTTTAAAAGAAAATTGGACGAGTTATTTGGTTTAATTTAATTTTATAACGGAAAGTATTTGACGGTCTCGTTCTCGCTGCATCGACCCGAGCTCCGCCTCCCTCGCTCTCACGAACGTAGATCCGTCTTCTTCCTCTCGGTTCCTCCTCCTCGCTCTTAAGGAAGAAGGCGGCTCTGAGTTGTAACTTCGCTGCCGATTTTTTGAAGCTCGCCTCGGCTCTAGCCTGGTCTGGTGGTCGATCTGAGATTCGTTTTCTTAATTCTCCGTTTCCTTTTCATGTGAAAATGGCGGCGAAGCCGGATCTGGTTCTGGATTTGGATCGGGATGGGAGGAATATCAATGGCGCCGAGGCGGTGGCTTTCTTTCAGGGTTACAATTTGCCGAGACATGTTTTCCCCAAGCTCTGCTCCGGTAGTTGCTTACCAGCTTCTTTTGAGCCTTTCTGGTTTAAGTTCCCATTGAAGTACTGAAGTGACCTTTTCTCCCATTTCAAGGATAAGGCTGTGTTTGAGAGTTTAATTTTTTTTTTTTAAAAAAAAAAAACTTTTTCAATGAAATAAAAAATTTTGAAATGAAAGTTTTTCTTTTTCAACCAAAAAAAAATCTGTTTGGTATAACCTAACAAAAAAGATTAAAAAAATGTTTGATATAAAATATTTTAATAGTAAAATTGATCTTAGTGATAGAGAATCTTAACTAATTTATTATTATGAAAATATATCTATAAAATATAACAAATTAGAATAATTATCTTGAAAATCAACATAATAAATTATGTTAATTAGATAAAACTAATTAATTTTATCAGTAAATTTTAGAGATGAACATAAAATTATAAAATATAATGATGAAAATTAATAACTTAAAGAATAGATCTAATTTTTATATACACACTACTTTTCCATTAGTATTTTATAAAAAAACAGAAAAAAAAAAAATTTATAAACACTTTCTAAAAATTAGATAATTTTGAAAAAAAAAATTATGGAAAAACTAAAAATAGTCACAACTATACCAAACATATTTTCATACTCATTTTTGTTTTCTAAAAACTAATAAACTGAAAATTAGAGGAAGAAAAATTCAGTTCCCAAGCAAGCCAACTTCTTGAAGTTTTAGTGTATTCTTTGAAATGAATGTATAGCTAGGGCTATTTTTCTTTGCTTGCTTTGTCTAAGTGGTCTTATGGTCTCCTTTTAGGTTGAAAACTATCTAAACATAAAAGGGCTTAAGGATTTAACTTGCAAGGGGAAGATCACCAAGAAACCCTCAAAACATTCAACAACAAGAATGATTTCATAGCTGAGGAAGATGATGAGATTACACTAGACTTTCAAATAATGTGCTATCCATCCATATCGCACATTCCATATATTGGTATTTTGTAGCAAATCTATTGATAGTAAATTTTGAATTTCAATACATTTTATTTATCAAAAATTTAGTTAGCTATCTTGTAGGTTTGATTTATTTTTATTATTATTGGGATATCAATTGTAGAGAAAAAATATTATGCTTATTTAGGTGTCCTTTACCGTTCATTCTATGATGATTATAAGATAAATTAAAAAGTGTTAATGAAGATTCATCTAGATGATTAATATTCTTAGATGTGTTTTTTACTGAAAGAAAATTTTCTTATAATATATCGCAGCTAAGATTTAAACTTTAGATCGAGGACCTAACTATTACCTCGGAGACTATTATTAGGAGTATCAAAAAAATAATTAATTAAGTAATATCAAACTTGAAGCGGTTGATTCGGATTCATAAAATTTTCTCATTGATAATTGAAATAAATTAAAAAATATTAATAAAAATATATCTAGATAATTAATATTTTTAAATCTATTTTTTATTAAAAAAATCTTTTATAATATATTATAAATATAATAGGAATTAAGTAATATCGAATCAAGTAAAATGTGGTTGGATTTGACTTTGATAACTACTTAGATGGTGATAGAACAAGTATGAACAGATTAATAAGTACTCGTCATACCTATGAGATGGGTATGGATTTAATGTATGACATGACAACTCAACTGTGTCTCAGTAGTTTAAGCACTATCCACTGTTTCTTTTACCGCGCACCGTATTTAGATTTGTTTATGATTAATGGAAGAGTGAAATAAAAAATATATATATTTAAATATTTTAGAGGATCAATTGATGCAGTGTAATTTATTGGTAGCGTTGAGTATTCGTCAAAACTGAATTAAAACTGAATAAATCAAAAAAAAATTAATTAAATTGATCAAATTTTTAATAAAAATTAAATAAATCAATTTAATAAAATATTAATTAATTTGATAAAAATAAAAATAACTGAATTTTTCAATAATAATAATACCGGAAATCAAATTTTGACATTATCAAAACAGCAATCACGCCTGTAGTTTGTCTTGCAGTGCTGACATTAGCCTTGACCTGCTAAAAGTACATGATTGTATACACTTGAGTCTTCTGGAAAAGTTCTATGAAATGGAAAGAGATCAGCAATCAGTTTTTCCCCTTGAAAATGAGGATCATAAACTGTTTAGATGTTTTTCAATGAAGTCTTTGTTATTAAAAGTTTGATTCGATTCACTTTTTGCTAAAAAAACATTCGAGATTTGAGAACTTGTTTCTGATACTGTGTGGCCTCTGGTCATGGTTCAGATACAGACAACAGAGTCTTTCTGTGTTGTCGTATGACATTCCTTAGCTCTGTATGACAGTACAAGTGTGATGCTCTTCTTTTGGAAGACACTACTGTCTCTGCCCAACTTGATAGCCTAATTAACGTTTTCCTGTACATGTTTAAAAAATAGATAATATTGCAGCATGTTTTAGCTTGTGGGTGCTTTTCCTTCACGAAAATGAGTTTAATGAACTTCTTGCCACCTTTGAAGGGTTGGTTTATGGCTCAGGGAGTGAAGCTGATGAGGAATCAACAACTGTAGATCTGGCAAGTGATATCAGGAGAGTAAACCGTGCATCTAACAGAAGTGCTGTTAGACTTCAAGAAATTGAACCCAGAATGACTCTCCGTTTGGTCAAAATTGAAGAATGGCTATGCTCTGGAAATGTCATATTCACCGAGTTTGGTAAGCTTACTTATTTTTCAAATAATATAGTTGCATTACATGCTGAACTTGACCGATATGATTACAAGCAAATATTTAATTGCTGTTAATAATTAGTAATATATAGTAATATGCTAATTGTTCTTGTGTTTATTTGTTCTCTTTCTTTTTTCCTAGCTTGTTTTTTTTTTGACAATTATCCATTTAGTTGTCTAATTTAAATGTTATGGATATAAAAATTGTTGATGTTACTTGAACTTCTTGGTGCTTATTTGAGGCGACCATGCGAGGGGCTTCTACTGAAATATATTTCCATCTTGCTAGATATTAGGATGATATCTAATCACCAAGAAAGACATTAATTGGACACATTACAATGGGTTTTTAATATATAATCACTTTTAAGAGGATCATTCATCAGGCTTTATTATCATCTAAACATCTACAAAACTAACATTTTTCCAGTTTTTTTGTGATGATCTCTGATGCAATTCATTTCATTTTCTACTTCCATTGAAAGGGAAAGAAATCGAGAATGCACATCCAAAAATTCAGGAATAATAATTTCCTTGGACTGATCAGTGGAAAAAGTTGTGAGGGTCAAAGCTGAAAAAAAATGCTAGAGTATGCCATCAGTCAAACTGAAGCCTGTCTTGTGTGTGATTCTGGTCATTTGCGTTTAGTTTGGGGTTTAGGTTTTGTTACTGCATTTCACTTGATACTTCGGAAGGATCCGCTGACGATGATCTTATGATGTAATGAACTGAATGCTAATGTTGAAGCTAGAGTATCAAGCCGTGTCTGTTTTTTTTTAATTTTTTTTTTATTTTATAATTCGGGTATTCAATTCTTCGAATTGAGCCAGTGTCTGTTTTAAGTCTATGGAAGTAGTGTCTATGGAAGAAATCAAAAATATATATATATATATATATATAAATAAAGAGGTGCCAACCGAGTCAATAAAAGGTGGGCAACCACCAAACCGATCCCATATTTGACCCGACATGAGCACTGGCTCAATGGGCTCATGTTCGAGTCAGGCAAATGAATAGATTAAAAAATTAAAAAAAAACATATATAGATCTAGCAAATGAATAGATTAAGAAATTAAAAAATATATAGATATAGATCTAAAATATTAATTCTAATTAAGTTATATTGTATGTGTATATATATACCTACTAAAAAGATCAAGAGAAGATGCCTTTGTGCATTTGACATTTGTCCATATGCATGAACGAATGACTGATCAAACGTTGTTGCCGCCTTAAAATTTTATGGAATTTGATGTTGAAATTAAGGAAAATGATTGGTAGTTAATGCAATTCAGCCTTGGTCATACAAAATTAGGCATTATCTGTTCAAATATAAACAATATTCGATAAAGATCATTTTCTCCATTTGTGATCAAGGAAATATAACAAACACTCTTATGGTCGAAGAATGTCTTTTGTAACTGAGGAATTGGATGTATAGCTCAAGATATATTAATTGGTTGAGATTATTTGAGGCTCACACCGTTCCTTAATTACCTTAAGGTGATCACGCATGGTCCAACTTTACCTATATGCCGCCATATCCAATACCATTAATTTCTTCCTCCTCCTCACATTCACACAATATAATATACCTTTGTCTTCCACCATATCGATTTAACTCTACATCTCTAAACTCCAAGCACAAGAGAATAATTAAGGAAGAGATGAAGAGAAAATAAAATTAGTAATGATAGCATGAGAGATTGCCAAAATAAGTAAACTTTCTTCTATTTTTTTGCTAACTAATATTGTTTAATTTTTCATTTCAAGAGGAGGAATATTATTTAATCTAACTCTAAGCTCTATAAAGTTAATTTCCTAGTCTACGAATTAATCAACTGCAACCTGATCAAGCTGTTAATTAGTTGGAGGAAAGTGAAGCCTGGGACTCATAAATGCACGGCATGGGGCGAGCATGGGATCATCCATCGTCACCCCCATGCATGCATGTATCCCATCCATCCGTATGGGTATGGCTGGGGCTTTAAATACGCCACGGCCACGGCCACGGCCACGGCCACGGCTTATTAGTGGGAAAGGGAAATGGTCTTCGTTGACATCACGCACCTCGACAATTCTTGGTGCATGGCGGTCCCTTCAATTTCTATCGCTTACTTTCTTCCTTTTTATTGGCACTTTCTTCTTGCTTGTTTTTCTTAATTCCTATTTACAATCACAGAAAAAAAAAAAGAAAAAAAAAAGGAAAAAGAATTCCGATGCCTGTTAATGAATTCCTGCTATATATATATATATATATATATATAACTCACTGTACTTGTTCTTGATTGTTCAAGCAGCAGATCGCGTTATGGACGGTAGTGGGGTTTGTTAGGGTTCGTCGTCGATGACGACGTGCCTTTTGGCCTCAAACTTTGACTTTAGATGCAAAAGAAAAAGGATTACCTCGAGTGGTGGACTTTGACACACACAAACACACAGCAGTCAATTACATTAACTGCTAGAATTATTCTTTCTCCTCTATCACATAGTTGCGTTATTCACCTCATGACGCTTAATTATTCATTTCTGGATAATACTTGTCGTGAATCATTAATCAAAATTCTTAGACAGTTGAATGGTCGCATGTGTATCTATCTATTCATCTCTCTTATTGTACACGTTTTCTTCCCAATATTTTCAAAACTAAAGGTTCATTCATGCATGGTTGATTAATTCCTAATGAATCCTCAAGGGCATTAATTAATCAATTAATTAATCAATGCACGACCATCTCTGTTATCCACGAACCATATTGATACCATAATTAATGGCGTTCAAATACATATCTTTCAATCTCCTAGCTAGTTCTCGTGCTCCGCAACAAACGAATCCCTTCTCTAGAGAATTTTTTGTTCTTGAGCATGAGATCGACACCCATACCTTTAGATTAATCCTATACGATTTGATGGTCTCTCTCCATCGAGAGATTTAAATGAATAATTACTGAGCATGAATTAGTCTTCACCATCATCACCGCTTGCAGTGGCAGCAGCATTAGCGGCAGTGGCAGCGACAGAATTAGCGGTAGAGAAGGTGGTGACGGCGGCGGCGTGGCCGGCGCCGAAGGAGCGGACGTGGTCGTTGAGGGACCGCTTGTGGCGGAACCGGGAGCCGCAGGAGCAGCTCCAGAGGCGGCCGCAGTTCTTCTCGTGGGTGCGCCAGTCGCCGCGCACCGCGAAGGCCTTCCCGCACTTGTGGCAGCCGAAGCAGCGCGCCGCCACGTGCTTGCGCTTGTAGTGCGTCTGCAGCGTACGGAAGTCCTTCAGCGGCCGTGCCCGCGGGTGCCCCACGCTGTTCTTGCACCCGACTGCGCAGCAGTAGCACGGCAACTTCATCAGCACCACCCCTACCTCCGCCGCCGCCGATCCTCCCTTCAGCGACTCCCGCCCCTTCCTGTACTCCGGTCCGTGCCCCCACATATGCATCTAATCAATCCAATCAATTGCAAGAATCAAAACCGAGCAATCAATCCACAGATATATATACAATCGATCGACATAAAATGACGTTTAGCGTATATACCTGCAAATTGTTATACCTATTGAAGGACTTGTTGCAGACAGAGCAAGCGAACTGCTCTGGGCCAATCAGGATTTGTGCTGGAGTAGGGATCCAATACCTGCTGCTGCTTAATCCCTCCTTCATGGCAATCCATTCTTCTTTCTGATCACAGATCAAGCTGCTCTCCTCCTCCTCTTCCTCATCCACAGCCGCAGCAGTACTACCAGGCAAACCGATATTCAAGGCCACATCTTGGTCGAAGCAATAATTATTACTCTCTTCTTTCATGGTCTTCTTCTTCTCTGCGCTTGCGGGCTCCTCGAGCTGGCTTAGCAGAGGCAAGCACTCTGCTTCATGGGGTTGCACCACTGTGAAGGAAGAGGAGGGTGGTGGTGGTTGGTGGAGCCATTGATAGAGAGGAGGAGGTTGGAGGAAGAAGCCAAGGGAGGTGTACTCCATGGGCAGCGATTCCCTCAGACCCATGTGGAGGAGGAGGAAGAGGAGGAGGAGGAAGAAATGTTCGATCCCCAAAGGCACAGTGAGGAACCAGGAAGAGGGGATGGAAATGGAGGAGTTGGCCTACTTTTGTCAAGGCATGAATGAATGCATGGGTTGATGTAGGAATTCATCAATGCATATGTGTGATGCGTCCTTGAAAGTCTTTGGTCATGACTCCACTGTTCAAAGATTTCAAGTGCCTAATTTTAGCATTTTCCTTATAGTAAATACTCATTCTTCTATCAGAATTAAAACCCAACTTCCTCTTTATTTTCTTCGTGTCATTGTTATTGTATGTATATCGATACTAGTTTCCTATAGAGATGACAAATACGTCAGATACTAACATTTTTTAGTACTGATCAAATCTAAATAACTAATTTGTACCATAAACTAAACATGTAAACTAGAATCTTTGTGACTCAACTAACTCCTAGAAGCACAATGCCACAAATCATAATTAGTTGAGTATTATATATGTTATGGTAGATAATTAATTAACCAGTAACCTTTGAAAAACAGAATTTAGATTTGCGCCTATGTAAGTCATAACATAAAATAAATTTGCAAGAATTAACATGATGTGGCATAAGGCAATTAAAATATTGTTCTTGATGGCACCTACACTAATTGTCTAAGTAGAACAAAGACAATCCAAGGGATAATAAAAGTTTTTAAATGAAATATTTGCAAGTGTGCGAACCCTTATCGAGATCAAGACAAAAAATTTGATAAAGAAACATAGAAAATAATACATATAAATATAGGCTTAAAGAACACGAGTGCAATGGAGAGCATGTAAGTTTCGACTTAAATTATTCAACTTTTGACTGACTTTATAAGCTAAACACCAAAAACATGCATGTTTCGGGTCAAAGAGGTGTTGAAAATCAAAAGAAAGGGAAGAAAAATGAGATCCTGATGATGTAGATAAAAGAAAAAATGACTGAATTATATATATATATTGTCTAGGAATAATTGCTAAATAAATATCTTTTTTCTTTCGATTTAATATAAAGGAGGAACCATCACGTTGACTATAACCCTTCACTATGCAATTAATTATTTTTCCCCGTGGCATAATCGAATTGGTCAAAATAAAAGTTGAATCTTAACAAAAATCGTGGATATATCATGATTCATTTCGATTTTCTAATTTACTCTCTCTCAATCTCAATGATGTAAAACAATCATAGGAGACCGTCAAAATGACAAATTTCACTTTTTGCTAAATTTATCATGCAATTAATATTACAAGTAGAGGGGATTGGGTCTGAAGGTTAAGAAATAGCCTAAAACCTAAATCCTGATTAACCTTGATCCAAATTGTGTGGTCGACCGGGTTCACCCGACTCATCTGGCTAGTTTGACCTATCTGGTCCACATGGCCCGTGTCTAGTGTACTTACCCAACCGCCTAGTCACGTATTAACGTGATTCTCCAATTAAAGGGTGGAAATTTAAACTGTGGATCAAATTTATATATGAATAAGAAATAGCAGCTGGAATATTTAAGCATCAAATATCATCAATTGCAAGCTTCCATCAATCACTAATTACCAACCAAGACTCAAACTAAGAACCAAAATTTGAAAGCATTGTATCATTATCTGCACAAGATTAGCTAAAGAAACAATCTATGCACGGTTTATTTAGTGTTGTTTTGCAGGTGTTCGTTGTATTGGAAAAGACCATATTGTAAATTTATTTCGATATACATAGGGAACAAATCGATAACTATTGTGACCACAACAGATGTTTGTTGTCAGCAAATTTAATATTGACAAAATTAGACTAATGTTTTTGTTGGCTGCTCGGATACAAAAATTGGAAGAGGCAAAAATAAAAATGTGCATAAACAAGAATATGGTCGATATGCTCACTCCAGTTGAACTCTGAGAAAACTTCCAGCTATTTGACCATAAAGGAGCTTTTACAGCTGCAGCCACCAACTGCACTTGGATTTGTTACCACCTGCAGGAGGTTTAGCTCAATCAGTTGCTATTCCATCAACTATTAATAACACAATGTATTATGGAAAATCTAGAGCAAGATCAATCTTCAAGTTTAAAGTATACTCAGATAGTAAAGTAATTTCCTCTGAAAACATATAAATATGATTGTCAAACGGTTGCCAAAAAAGGAAAAAATATATATATATATGCCAATAAATTCTGAGTGACAGTAGAATGATAGGATTTGTTACCAAACAATTGATTGAATGAAAATTTAGTATTCTTCTGGATGATTGTAAGGGATCATGCCAAGATAGGAAAAATTCACTTTTTGATGATAACGATATAATCTGTGTACCAATTTAGCATAAGGTACTCAGAAATGTAAATTCATGGCATGGGTTAGCATTTACAGACATCTATATCAATTTTTTTGCCATGTTTCTTGCTTCCTATTACTGCATAAGCAAATACCAGAAGGTTCCTTTGTTCTCTCCAAGTTCTTGGGAAGGGGCAGAGAGCAAATTGGTTTACCTGAAAGTAGTTGTTGGTTGACAACATACATTAACCATAGCAATCAATCAGTTGTTGCCGAAGTTAAACCAAACAAACAGCTTTTATTGTACCCACAAAGCCTCTATTATAATCAACGGGACAAAAATATACCTGAAGGTAACACTCCATCATATGGATGATTCCTATATATGATTTTTAATTGCAAACTCACTGCATTGTTCTTATAAATCCAAAAATAATGTCCTGAATGAAATTTCTAAGGCAATATGTTTAATTCTTATTTTATTTTTTATGAACTTGATCTCCATTTAACTCCTCTTCAATCATCTTATTTTAAGAGGCAAGACAATTATGTTGGCTGTGATTCACATATATTTAACAATAGATAAACTCTTTAAAAAAAAAATGAATTGAGCCTTAACAAAGCCAATAGACCTGTTCTCTCAGCAAGGGGAATTGTAAGAAACATATATGAAACAGAAAACCAAGATGATAAGCATTAGGTCTAGTTAGCTACTGTCAGATATGCTTGTACAGATGAAGAGGATATCATTTGACACAATGTATTTCCAATAATGGGTGTTTACTTGGAATGCCGAGCGGATCAATTCCGCAACATAATCAACACTTGCTCCTTTGACAAAGTCATAAGAGATATTGTCCACCACCAATTTAACACCATCCTTCTCAAATATCCTAAACCACATTCAAGAAATTATACAAGATAGAAACCAACAAATTTATTAAATGCACAGTTTATATAATTTAACTATTTCCAAAATAAATAACATGACCAACCTGTCATCTGAATCTTTCTTATCATCTAGACAAAACACATATTGGAAGCCAGAGCATCCACCAGTTTCCACTGCTAACCGCAGCATCTTGCCTTCATTGGATGACTCTGTCGTTTGCAACTCCTTCAATCTCTGAAAAAGAAAAAAAATCCTATCATATAAAGCAGAAATGACAAAAATGCAATAATAATTTGGTGCATGTAACTCCACATATATGTATGTGCAATCCAAATTAATCCAACAAATGCCATCTGCTTTGTTTTATTTACCATGCAAACACTTCAACACTCACTTGCTGAGTATTTGAAATAAAAACATGACTTGCATGCTTAGCTTGACAATGCTTGTGCCTTGAGATGATTCCTTTTATTACAAAACTAGATCCCTACTATTGGGGGTGGGTTATTTTGATTTTAAGCTCCCTGAATCTGTGAAAAGAGGTATACTATTAACAAGGAGAACATAGAAAATTGAAAAGTTGTGAAGAATTAGTCTCATACATTAAGGTCGCAATTTTAATTAAAAAGCAACCACTTTGTCATCAGATACATAATCTTCACTAAGTAAACAAAGTTTATATCCATGACTATCTATTAGTAAATTCTTTAAAGTTTCAGATAATCGAAGAGATTAAATAACATTAGAGACAATTACAAGAACAGTATAACAAGTATATCGATAAGAGGACATAAAGCTTACCCGGACACAATTCTCCGTCATGTGGATGGTATCAGGAGAAGGCACCTCTCCGGCAGAACTCAGCGGACGAAATTGAGACCGTCGAATTTGCAGACGGCTGCGAAACAACGGCACCATTTGTCGCACTGCGTACCTCAACATCGCTCGCCCAGACTCGTAGGAACTGCACTGCGCCGTGGAAAATTACGGAGGTATTGGATCCAGGAACTTAAAATCATGCAACATAGCAAAAATTAGAGTAGCCATCATAGTTATTGGGATATAAATTCATCTACTAATCTCTTTACGAACGGTTGAGATAATTAAAAACAAAAAAAAATTAAACCTCGGAGGACAAAAAAAGAGAGGACTAAACCGAATGATGAGAGTGAAGCGAGAAAAAAATGGATTGAGGAGGCGGAAAGCGAGGGGGAATATAATGAACAAGCAAGGGGAAAGTCGAAGAAATTGAAAAGGAAGAAATACCTAAGTGCAGAATAGCCTCGGCCAGCGACCACCGGCGTTGGCTGAGCTGAGCGCCGGGAGAAGCGACGGCTAGGGCTCACAAAGATGGGCGTGTTATCGAGTCGGAGAGAGATCCAGGCATCGTTCTTTCTTCGGGGCCTTCTAGATTATTCCTTTGAAAGTTTATAATTATATTTTGTAAACCCCTTTGACAACACGGACAGTTTGGCCGAGTGGTCTAAGGCGCCAGATTTAGGCTCTGGTCCGAAAGGGCGTGGGTTCAAATCCCACAGCTG
>JBBUKS010000117.1:10640436-10657510 GCA_038050645.1 Hedychium gardnerianum
CCCAGTTAGGCGATGTGAAACAATGACAAATACACACATCAAACGAGGAAGAGGAAGACCAAAAAAGACTTGGTTAGTAACAATAAAACAAGATAAAATTTATTTAAATATAGATGATGATATAGTAGGGGATAGAACTCAATGACGTAAAATGATCCATATAGCCGACCCCACATAGTGGGATAAGGCTCGGTTGTTGTTGTTGTTGTAAGATGAATCTAAGTGAGCTGACTCGTGTAGGTCATGGGCCCAAGTGGATCAGCTCATGTTGGATTTGGATTGATCTCGCGTTGAGAAGAAAAAAATTAAAATTTAAAATTAAAGTGAAAATTTTAATAAATTTGTGAGTTAATCGGCAATCAAATTTAAAATTATTAATTTTTTATATTTAATTTTTATTTTTTAATAGATTATTGGCCCTCCTAATTCATAAATAATCTTGAATTGGATTGAAAATTTCTCAACCCATCATCCATCCCGCCATGAATTGATCATTTTGACAACACTAAGATTTATACATCTATTACTTCATTTTCTATTTCGTCATTGTAAAATGTTTTTATTGTATAATTTAATAGTACGAAATAAATGCTGATGCAAATTAGAGCTAAACTCGAAAGTACGAAATAAGGTATATACATTTTCCTTCCTTTCCACTTCTGTCATCCCGTTGACACTCCTAATTGGACTACAAATTCAAATGATTTCTTTTTGCTGATCTCGAATCAGATCTTTATTTTCGAAGGTAAAGTGATTTCTGCCCTACAAATCTCTGTCTTTCTATTTTTTACCCAATCATTAAAGAGATTTCCGTCAAATCTAGCACTCTGACGTGCAAACATATGGCTGTGCATCGTCCAGGTTCAAATCCTGATTAATAAGTAGATTTTTATTCTCTCTTATGTATTGGTCATTGTTCGGACTAATTAAATTAATCTTCATGATTTATCTCTTTCATATTGATCCTGAAATGAATTAACAAAAATATTAAAATAAACGTTTCACCGTTTTTTACCACAATAGAACTGCTCATCGTCGGCATCCAAACTCTCAGGTCAATCCTCTTTGACCTTGTTTCACTTGCGACCTTCTATTCGTCGCATTCGCCAAAACTATGCGTGCACCTAATCCCATACAAGAGCTGATATGCTGACACACGTCATCCGCCAGCACCCCCGTGCCCCGTGTCAGCTTATGGAGCATGCCACCTTGCAGCAAGGCAGGCGCTGGCGCTCCCACGTCAGACTCGTGCGCCACTTGGCCCCGCGCCATTCGTCTGGTCCGGGACTGCCAAATGATTACGTGGGACATGGTGGAGGTTCCGGCGTGCTGGGACGACGACGTAGGCAGCGGGGGCGAGTGCTCCGGCGTCGGCTCGGGCGGTTCGCGGCAGCAGCCTGTCGCTAAGAACAGAGGATAGGAGCGGAATCGAGGGGTTCCCTGGACGGAGGAGGAGCACAGGTGAGTCATTAATCGCTCAATTGGCCGCCGGAGTTACCATTATCCCATTACCAATCGGTAGTGGAAGGTTTTTAGGGATTAATGCATGGGTTAGTTTGGGATTAATATGGCAGGTTGTTTTTGAAAGGGCTGGCAAAGTACGGGAAGGGAGACTGGAGGAACATTTCGCGGTGGGCGGTGAAGACGAGGACGCCGACGCAGGTGGAGAGCCATGCGCAGAAGTATTTTATCCGACAGAGCCACGCCGGAAGAAACAGGGAGAACAAGAGAAAAAGCATTCGTGTGCAAAAGGTGCTCCAAACGTTAAAAAAAAAAAATCAAGATGATCGAGCTGCCTAAGTTAGAGAGATTTTATTAAGAGAAAAGGCATTCATGCTATCGCGCATCCCTGATCGATCGATGCACGACCAATATATTAATGTTTACGTTGTTCCATGCATATGAGCTGTGACAGTTACTTACGAAATAACGGTCGATATCTGGCAAGAGGTAAAAAAAAGAAGAAGGAATTTCAATTAAAAATTATAATATTTATTAAATATAAATTCAAGATATAATGTTGATTACGGCAAAGCCAAAGAAACAGTGAATGAGGACATATAAATGTATGAATGTATGTGTGAGTGCACTTTTGCTGACGATAATGATGTGCCTTTACACTTGGATGGGTATTGGATACTCTCTTTTTTAGTGCTTGGGTTGCTGCATGACATGACCACACGGTTAGAAGAGTAATGACATCTCTAATGTCAGATTTTCAAGGAGATTTATGGAATAAAAAAATTTGAGTTATTATTGATATGAAGTTTGAAATTTTAGTTTAAAAGTAATAGTGAAAATTCAATTTTTTTTGAAATTAATAATATAAATGAAGTTAGAAATTAATTAATAATAAGGTTTTAAGTTTGTAAGAAGATTTTTTAATTATGAAAAAAAAAGTAGTATATGCCCTTATTTGGTGACTTAGTGTGAGGCAATTAATGACCAATTTGTCAAGTGCATGCACCAGGTTAATTCTTCAAAAGTAACATGAATTTCTAGGTCTCTTTTATGAATAATTAATCCTACTTTGCAAAGTATATTAATGTAAATTCTGAATAATTAATCGACCTAGAAATTCTACTTTCCTTGAAATAAATTAAAAATGGAGAAACCGAGTTGATCATTTATCCCAACACGTTTTCCACGTTCATGGCCGCCCCTCGCGGCAGCTTCGCTGGTCCTATCCATACACGAATCACATTTATCTTATCAAAATACAATATGCGATCTGCTTACATCACGAGATGGTCTGACCGATCCCTGTTCACTATCCTACTCCTGATCCTCACACGGAGGGACCCGGATCGTATTTTGTATTCGCTGTGGAGTCAAACACCAGGCTTCACTCGGCCAGCAGCGTGAGAACGGTTTCGCGGAATGGGTCCCGCGATCCGACGGCTAATATCCGATCTGTATTTCATCTCTTCCCGTCGGTTTTGTTTATTGATTCCGTGGGTAGGCCACGTCGTCTTTTCCGCTTCTTCTTCGAAGCATCCATCCACTGTTCTTTTTTCCTTATCGCCTCTCTCTCGCTATAAATTGACCCTCTTCTCGACCACATCCACTGAACCAGAACCAAATCGACAGACAAACCCGACGATCGAAGCAATATGCCGTCGTGGGAAGAACATAAATCGTCGGCCGGCGGCGAGTCGGCCCAAATCTTGATCCGGTCCGTCTGGGCCGACAACCTCGACGCCGAGTTCGACCTCATCAGGGAGGCCGTCGAGCGCTACCCCTTCGCCGCCATGGACACCGAGTTCCCCGGCGTGATCCACCGCTCCCGGAAGCACCCGGCCGTCCTCACCGCCGCCGAGCGTTACGACGCTCTCAAGGCAAACGTCGACGCCCTCCACCTGATTCAGGTGGGACTCACCCTCTCCGACGCCGCTGGGAATCTTCCGGGCCTCGGCGGCGAGGATGGCGTTCGCTACCTCTGGGAATTTAACTTCCGCGACTTCGACCCCTGCCGCGACCGCCACGCGCCGGAGTCCGTCGAATTGCTCAAGGCCAATGGTATCGACTTCCAGAAGAACCGGGCGCGTGGAATCGACTCCAGCCGCTTCGCCGAGCTCCTCATGTCGTCCGGGCTGGTGTGCAACGACTCCGCCGTGTCGTGGGTCACGTTCCACAGCGCATACGACTTCGGCTACTTGATAAAGATCCTTACTTGCCGCGACCTTCCCAAGAATCTGCCGGAATTCATGGTTCTCGTTAGGATTTTCTTCGGGGAGAGGGTATTTGACATGAAACACATGATCAGATACTGCGACAGTTTGTACGGCGGCTTGGATCGAGTCGCTACCACGCTCCAGGTCGGCCGGGTTGTGGGACGGTGCCACCAGGCAGGTTCCGACAGCTTGCTAACATGGCTGGCCTTCCGCCGGATGAAGGAGATCTTCTTCATGGAGGACGACGGCGAGAGGCACGCCGGAGTTCTCTACGGTCTGGAAGTTTGCTGATATAGGAATTGCAGTAAATTATACAATTCGTGTTCCTAATTTGTTATGGTAGAATGTTGATTGGTTCTTGGATTAGTAACTTCTGAGTTGATCCTTGGCAAAACTTTCCTTCATCCGATGGGATGAGAGGAGGTTCATTAATGAAAAGAGATGGGAGAGGGAGGAGGATAACTTTTTTTAAGTTTTCCTCCCCTACTTCCTTCACCTCCTTTCCAAACAAAGGATAAAAGTTAATTTTCTCTTACATATCTTTCACTCACCTCCTTCGGATGGTAAAAGTCAAAATGTTCGCTCTCAGCGCTTCCATCAGTCCATTCCAGGATCAACACGAAGAAGATAAATCATGAGGATTAATTTAATTAATCCGAATAATGACTAGTACATGTTCACTCACCTCCTCCCAAACATAAGCTTAGTTGTTTGATTTACCACACAACAGTAAATGGCAAATCTTGAGACCTCCAGGAGATTTTGGATACTGAAATCTGACGAACAATGTATCTGATAGTTAAAATGGCACATGATCTTGAGGAAAAAAGTCAGCTTCATGGTAAAATACTGAGATTCATGCACATGGTCCATGTTTTGTTAAGCTTCTCTTGCTTAAATTGTGAAGTTGGTGATGAAGAGGGCATATTACTTGTGGACTTGGTCTCAATACAAACATGCACCATGAAATGAACTAGTGCTGATGTTGACTTAGATTTAATACCATAATTAATGGCAGATAAGAAGACAAAATACTGAAGACCAAGAATTATATACTATCTACAGTGGTTGATTAGACTTTTCAACATAATGCAGCTGCAAACAACATGAAGACTGAAGATGTTAACTCATAGGTGATAACTGCATGTAACTTAAGTCAACTGGCATCATTTTATATGATCCAGACACCTTTAACTGAAGATCCAATTGCTGAACAGGTTTTTCTGATCATGACTGTACCATACGTGACAAGGAGCATTGGTGTACAAAGAGGTATTCTGCTTGAGATTTATGTCAATCCTTTTAGAATTAGAACCATTGCTTGCTATAGAAACTCTGGTAAACAAAAACGAGTCACAGATAAACACTATTTTGGTTTATTTAGATGAAGTGACCGGCGCCGATATAGCTCAAGTTAGATTTAACTAGTTTTATCGAAAGGATAAAGCTTTTGCTGGCTTTTTTATGCATCTGCAATTTGAATCTTAATATTCAGCAAATATGAACAACAGATCCATAGATAATCAGATAAAAGTACAGATAGAAGTCGAGAACTAATATAACAACATCTGCATATAGGTGTTTATTGGCCAGCAAGTAGAGGAAATAATGTTGGCTTTCATTTTCTGGACTGAAGACATCTAATTCTAAAATTATTAGCTGATAAGCTTCAAGGCCTGTTTCCTTATTTGTTGTCTTTCTTTTACTCTCAGCTCACGCTTCATTTAAGAATGTCTTTGGTTGAAATTTCCTTGAAGGTTGCCTAACAAAAAGACAAGATTCCCAATATTAGTTGGAAGACAAACATATTTCTTAACGGAATACAAGTTGTTATACTAGGTATAATATAAACTCTAATTAGTTGACTGTATCCTTAGACAGAAACATGATAATTTACTTAGGTGATAACCCTTAATTACTTCATGGTTGTCCTCTAAACCCTTAATTATAGATGATAACCTATAATTTCCTGTTTGACCTTCCATGATTGAAAATTGGAGCTTCAATGTCCTTGCCAAAAGGAAATAGGATTATCTGAACTTCCTGAGTCATGACAGCTAAGCGATCAGTAAGCAATGTTGAATGATCTGCTACCTAAACAACGACTAAACCTTTCTTAATCACAACCACTACTCCCTTTCACGAACATGTACTGCTCAAATCGAGTGATCAATCATTTTTTGTCTGCACTTCCTCTGTTTCACTCCCACCTTCCTCCAACCTAATCTGCCAGCCACTATTAAAGCCTCAGCAAGAGTCAGGTTGATCATTAGCGAGTGATAGCTCAGCACCTTTCTGTTCATCCTTATCCTAGCAAAGAAACCAAATGGCCGGAAAAGTAACCTGCACTGCTTCTCTCTTCTACAAGAAAAAAGATCCCAAACCAGTCTCCCGTAGCTCACTTCAGTTGGATTCGTGCGAGTCATGCTTCTCAGGCTCATCGGAAGCAGAGACGTCCTCAGCAGCGGAGGCTGCTGCTGTCCTGGCAGTCGCCCGCGGAATGGGATCCGACAGGTTGTTCTTTGAGCCGGGTAGGACGAGGTCACTGGTGGATGAGGCAGTGAAAACTGAGAAGCTTCAGTTTAAGGGAAACATCGCTGTGGAATTGGATTCCGAGGACCCGTTCTCAGATTTCAGGCTGTCTATGGAAGAGGTGGTATTGGCAAATGGAGAAACGAAGGTGCAGTGGTTAGAAGAGATGCTGTGCTGGTACTTGAAGATGAATGCAAAGAGTCACCAGGCGATCATAGTTGAGGCCTTCCTGGATTTACTTCTGAGTCTCGCTTCTTCTTAGGGGAAACTATTGTATTTTGCGTGCTAGTGAGTGCATTGAAAGAGGACTATATCATATATTCTCTCTCTCTTTCGAAGAAAATCTCCTCTGTGAATTCATGGAGATGGAGTAACCTTGCTGTTCCTCAATTGCGCTAGTCCAACAATCCTTAGACTCATGTTTACTGTTTAGCGAGCGAGAGTCAAAAGATTGGAGGCACGCAGGATGCTGCTTGACATAGGAGATACGAAGTCGAGAACTCACGCAGGAGTTATTGATCAAGTGTTAGTATAAAAGTTAAATAATCAATAGTCACTGGTCTACGTGGGATTTGTTCGAATGAATTTGATATCTCCCGGTCGGAATGTATTATCTTCCGATCGAGTAGAATCAAAGAGCCAATAGACCCTCAAGTGGACGAATGTGACCTATCACAAGAAGAAAACTCAAGGCGCCTCCACCTGATCGAGGAAACTCTTAAACTCAATCAAAAGCATGGACTCATTCAGAGAGTTCTCCCGATCGGAACTCATTATAAACCCAATCAAAAGCATGGACTCATTCAGAGAGTTCTCCCGATCGGAACTCATTATACTCCCGATCGACTAAAATCAATATATCAACCACAAATCTTCCGTTCGGATAAAACTCTAGTCACTACTCCCATTAGGACTGACAGTGCTATAAACTTGGCGTAACATAGACCCATTAATAATAAATACTGAACGTGCAAGAAAATGAAGATAGTATGGTTAAGAAGTTCTGACAGTACAAATACCTTTCTTACCGTCACAGACACCCCCTACTGGGGCAACATGCCTCATTAATAAGAAAGATACCTCTCTCCAAAAGATATATATGTAAGTCTGCTCATACAGACAAGAGGTATGCAAAAAACATCCCATTATTGTTTCATTGTTCGTCGACTCTTTCCTTTTCGATCACTGACGTGAGCATCAGAGTAGTTACGTCGGACATCCTACCGGTCTTCCCTCTAACCCTCTAATTCTCTTTTTCTCTCTAGGGTTGGCGAAGCTCTTTTGAAGTTCCTTATCCCATTTGTTAGCCCATGGAGGCTTGGTCAGCTAGCCATCCCGCTCATCGGTGGTTTACCCGTCAAGGAATCCAGCGCAGGAACAAATTGGCGTCGTCTATGGGAACATCATGTCCTGAACTGGAAATCGCGATGGACGACACTAGAAGACCGACTATCACCATATCTCAAAGCGACCTTGATAAAATAGTAGCTACGGCGGTCTATGGAGTATTGCAACAACAATAGGAGATGTGGTAGCAGCAACTGCATACCATGTGACATCCACAATACCACGTGAACTCTCCTTCGAGGATGCACGGTGGGTCGGGTGAAGTGGCGACAGCACCTCGGCAAAACTCAACTCACCTGATCGAAATGCCACCAGCTTTCTTCAGAGCCCTGATCGAGGTATCGCTCAGGCCAGAACAGTCCGAGAAAACCTCGGTCGGGAGGGCCAAAGTTTAGGAGATCGAGAAGGGTAAGGGAGTGATCCCCGACGGGTCGGGAGAACCCAATCACCCCCCTTCTCGACGAATATTTTGGAAGATCCACTGCCCAAGTACTTTCGACCACCATATATTAGTGAATACAATAGGTCGGTAGATCTTGAGGATCATTTATGCTTATTCGAAAATGCGTCTATGCTGCACCAGTATACCGACAGAGTTATATGTCGAGTCTTCCTAACGACCCTATCAGGCTCGGCGCAAAGATGGTTCAACCAACTCTCGGGCTCTTACATTCATTCGTTCGGGGAATTTAAGACGGCGTTCGTACACCATTTCGCCAGCAGCAAAAGATACCTCAAGACTACGCTGAACTTATTTTCTTTGAAGCAAAAGCCCAAAGAATCCCTGAAAGATTACCTTCAGCGATTCAATCGGGTGGCCTTGGACGTCCCGTCAGCCACCCCTAAGATCTTAGTGAGTTCATTCTCACAAGGGTTGTTAAAAGGAAACTTCTTCAGATCGTTAGTGAAAAAGCCTCCGCTCGATTTTGATAGTTTGAAAAGCTGAGCACTCAAGTACATCAACGTGGAGAAAATCTAGCTCTCTAAGAGAAAGGAGACGAATGTCCTCGTATCCGAGGCTCACCCTGAGCGAAAGGTGCCACCGCCACCATTAAGATATAAGGACTCCCGATCGGGTCAGCATTGCCCGATAGATGAGGCAGGAGACGGGGTCGTACACATAGTGAAGGCCTTCCGTGCCCCGGGCGCAAAAGGTGGTTCCCCAAGATGATTGATTGTTTCTGTACTTATCATCAGAGCGGAAATCATGGGACAAAAGATTGCTACCAATACAATAGGGGAAGGTCAGCTCCCAAACGGATCTCTCCGAATCGGAGGTAGATTACCGAATGTCATTCTCCAAATCGGAAGCAAGACGCCGAGCGACATTCACCAGATCATAGACACACTCTCGCACAAACCCAAGATGACTACCATCGGTCAGAGAAAAGGGTCTGGATGTCTAGTAAAGAGCTCCAGGAGTCCCCACTTCGACAAGAGTTCGACCGAGCGAAAGATAAGAGAAAAACCCTCGTGTGAGGAACTATCAGCATGATATCTGGGGCCCACGGATGAGGATTCTCATAGGCCCACATCCGCCGACAAGAAAATTATGGCATTAGCACCAGCCAACGAAGAGATCCTCTAATAAGCTTCGGGCCTCAGGACCTCGAAGGGGTTGAGGCGCCTCATGAGGATGCCCTGATGATCTAAGCTTTAATAGCCAACTACGCTGTAAGGTGGGTTTTTGGAGATACCGGCAGCTCCGTCAACGTAATCTTCAAGAAGGCTTGGGATCAAATGCAAGTTGACGATAAAGAACTCCAACCCATAGTCACTCATCTGTTCGGATTCACAGGGCATCACGTTCAACCTCTTGGTCAAATCACCTTGTCATTGACCCTAGGCAAGGAGCCCTAAGAAAGGACCCCACAGACCGCTTTTCTGGTGGTGGACGGCGGAGTCTGCTTACAACGTTATTCTTGGAAGACCGATATTAAACGCTTTCCAAGTTGTGGTCTCCACATATCATCAGAAAATGAAATTCCCCATTGGGAAGCTGATAGGGGAGAGGTCAAAGGTAATCAGTCATTCGCTCGGAGGTATTATGTCGATATCATCTTATTCGATTTAAGAATAGCCCACAGGGCGGTGGAACACCAGGTCAACATTGTACAAGGTGAGCGCGAAGCACGACCGGAAGAGGATAGAAAAAAGAGTCCAAATCCACCCCGAGCAGAATAATGACACCACTTGCATCGCGTCCAACCTACCTTCAGAGCTGAAGGAACGATTGGTTGTTTGTTTGACTAACAATCATGGTCGGCAAAAGAAGTCACAGGTGTGTCACGATCATAATGGTACACAGACTCAATGTCCTTCCTGAAGCGCGGGCGGTCAAGCTAATGCGCTTCGGACCAAGTCAAGATCAGATAATTCAGGCGAAAGTCAGTAAGCTCCTCGAGGTGAGTCATATTCGGGAAATGCAATTCTCGACCTCGCTGGCTAACATTGTCTTGGTGCCGAAACCTGGCGACAAATGACGGGTATGTGTATATTTCAGAGATTTAAACAGGGTCTGCCCAAAAGATTATTACCCTTTGTCGCGAATCGACCAACTGGTGGACTCGACCTCTGGGTGTGAGTTTATATGCATGTTGGACGCCTATCAAAGTTACCATCAGATTGCCTTGGCCACGGAGGATCAAGAAAATGTTAGTTTCGTCACTTTAGGCGAAACTTTTTGTTATACTATTATGTCGTTCGGACTAAAGAACGCAGGGGTCACATACCAACGATTGATGGATCGGGTGTTTAAGCACCAGATCGGGAGAAACGTCGAAGTTTATTTCGATGATATCCTGATCAAAACCAGCCGAGCGGAAGACCTCATCTCCGACATTAAAGAAACCTGGAGAACGATGAGGCAATTTGGACTCAAATTTAACCCCAGCAAATGCCTCTTTGGCGTCAAGAGCGGTCGCTTCCTTGGCTATATAGTCACCGAGCGGGAAATTGAAGTTAATCCAGAGAAAGTTCAAGCACTACAAGGCATGTCCCCTCCTCGCAATCTCAAAGAAACACAAAGGATGGTTGACCGTATTATGACTCTCTCCCGATTCATAACCCGATCGGCAGACTGGAGTCTTCCCTTCTTCAAGGTGTTACACAAGACCTCTAAGTTTGAGTAGGATTAAAGTTGCGACCAAGCCTTTACGGAGCTCAAGAAGTATCAATCCCGACTTCCGCTCCTCTCCAAGCCGGTAGCAGGTAAACGACTATGGTTGTATCTGTCCGCGGGTGAAGAGGCGATTGGGTAAGCGCTATTACAAGAAGAGAGTAATATACAGTACCCCGTTTATTTCACCAGCCACCTATTCAAAGATGCAGAATAGAGATACACCCTTTTGGAGAAATTAGCATTGGGGTTAACTCTGATAGCCCGCCGGCCAAGACCCTATTTTTTCTCCCACCCGATCACCATCCTGACGAATAACACACTTGATCACCGTCCTAACGAATAGCACGCTAGGTCTTCTTTTGAAAAACATTGAGGCCTCGGGGAGATTGATAAAGTGGACGATCGAGCTGAGCGAGTACAACATCTAGTACCATCCCCGAATGGCTATCAAGGCTCAGACCTTAGCTGATTTCATGATGAAAACATCGAGTTCAGATTCAGAAGAAACCTGAAAAATTTACATGGACAGCTCGGCTAACCATTAAGGTAGTGGTGTGGGAGTTTTGCTCATTTTGCCACGAGAGGATATACTCCAATTATCTATTTGGCTCAATTTATGAGCCTCCAACAATGAGACTGAATATGAAGCTTTGTTGGCCGGTCTACAAGCAACCAAACAGGTGGGAATCACTCGGGTTAATCCTTCACTCAGATTCCTAATTGGCCGCTCGACAATTGAATGAGAGTTTTGAAATAAAAAATGAGCGGCTGAAGAAATACGCCGAGATCTTCGATCGACTGAAATCAGATTTCCAAGAAGTGATTATTCAAAAAATACTCCGAGAGAATAATTTAAAAGCAGATGAACTGGCCAAAATGGCCAGCTACTTGGCGACATGGATGATGGATGGATCCATTTCTTAGAACCTATTCATCTCGCAGATTGAGCACGGGCAGAAGAAAGATACTGCGATTGACTGAAGGACACCCTTTATCTCCTACCTCCAGCTCGGGACAGTACCTCTGGAAGCCGAGCAAGTCAGGCTTCTAAGAAGACACGCATCTTTATTCACCTTGATAGGCAATCTCTTATAAAAGCAAAAGTTCTCCCGACCGCTTTTGAAATACCTTGGCTCTAATGATATCGACTATGTTATAAGGGAGATTCATAAAGGCATATGCGGGAATCACGCAGGAGGTCGGATGTTCACCAAAAATGTCTTATTAGCCAGATATTTTTTGCCGACCTTACCATCCAACATAGCAAAATTCGTGGCTAGCTACTTTTCATGTCAGAAATACCAGAACTTGCCCCATCACCCGACCGAGCCACTGAAGACATCGACGATCTCATATTCCTTCGACCAATAGGGAATGGACATAGTGGGACCCTTTCCGACTGGGCCCCAATAAAAGAAGCTCCTTTTGGTCTTTTACTGGTCGTCGACTGTTTTTCCAAGTGGATAGAAGCAGAAGCCCTTGCTTCGATAACAGAAGGTGTCATCATGAAATTCTCGTTGCAAAATATCATTTGTCGATTCGACATACCGCATAAACTAGTCTCCGATAATAGACACAAATTTCAAGGGCGAAAGCTCCGAAGGTGGTGCGAGGAATACGACATTCAATAATCTTTTATTTTAGTCGCCTATCCGTAGAGCAACGAGCAGACAGAAGTGGTCAATCGGGAGATCGTGCGATCATGCGAGGGCTTAAGGTCAACTTAGACCACGTGAAGGGAAGTTGGGCTGAAGAGTTACCCATCATCCTGTGGGCATACCGAACGATGCCAAGAGAGAGCACCGGTTTGACACATTTCCACCTTGTCAATGTGGGAGAAGCTGTCATACTTGTAGAAGTGGGTGAAGAGTCAATCTGCCGAAGTACGTATGATGGAGATAACGTCGAGCAACGATCTTTGGAGTTAGATATCGTCACCGAAATCAGAAAAAAGACCGCCGCTCAGCTAACAACTTACCGTCAGAGGATGCGCCAAACCTACAACAAACGGGTCATCCCTCGAACCTTCCAGGTTGGAGATCTTGTCTGGAGAAAGGTGAATCCGATCGGTGATGTTCACAAGTTGGAGCCTCAATGAGGAGGGTCATACAAGGTACTCCGCAAGCTAAGCTTGGGGGCCTAATATTTGTAAGACCTAGATGGAAAGGAACTTGACCACCCGTGGAGCGCAAATCACCTACAATCATACCGAACTCGAGGGTCTTGAGTATCCTTCCCAAAATGTTTGTATCAAAGGTATGTAGAAAGTTATTTATGAATGAAAAAGCTCAGGTTACTCTCTAGCCTTTGTGCCCCCGGGGTCGAGGATCTTCGTTAAAGCGTTAAACCCCCCCTAATTCGAAGTCAAAGATCTCCATTAAAGCGTCGAACTCCCCCCTGATCCGAGGTCGAGGATCTCCGTTAAAGAGTTGAACTTCCCTCTAATCCGGTGCCGATGATCTCCGTTAAAGCATTAAACTCCCCCTGATCTGGGGTCGAGGATCCCTGTTGAAGTACTAATCCCCCTCTTGACCTCAAGTATAGCGTATATTGTCCAATGACACACTTCCTCGCTTGGGACCCAACAGTCTCTAGGGGCAGAGGGTAATCAGGTAACTTATCTGAGATTTTCATCGATCGAACGACTCTCAAGTTACTCCGATCAGACGACCCTCAAATTATAAATATAAAATCAAAGAAAAAGAGAATAGCGAAGAAACAAGACGATTGCATTCCAGATCAAAAGATTACAAAAATATGCCTAACGTGGCTATATAAAATCCTCAAAAGCGTCTGGGGGATATCGTCAAAGATCTTGTCAAGGTTGACAAAGTTAGGGGGAAGATTGATCGTTAGATGTCTGACCTCGCGTAGCTACTGGATCGCCCCCTCAACCTCAAACTGGAACATCTTAACTGTCCGGGGACCAAGCTGGTCGTAAAACTCTTAGGACTTCAAATAACTCTTGATCACCCAGCGTTCCTTCTCTCCCGATTGGTAGACTTCCAGCTTGGTCTTTGTAGCGTCCAGAGCCACTTCTTTGGCCACCAATTCGAAGGATTTCCCAGCTAGCTCGGCTCGAAGATCCTTTTCCTTTCTTTCGTTGGCCTTCGTCTTCAATTTAGCTCGGGCTTCTTCTTTCTTCTACTTCTCTGACGATGTGAGGGATTTAGCCTTCTTGAGGGCCTCCTTGAGCTCAGCGATTTGCTTCGCCTATTCCTCCAATTGGGACTCGACCCCGGCCTTAGCCGCTTCCATTTGCTCTAGCTATGCTGCCTTGAGTTGTGCCTTGGAACGCAACCTCTGCACCTTCGACTTCAGCTCGGATAAATCTTCAACTAGAGGGGCATGTTGAGCCTCCAACTCACGTATGCGAGCTTATTGGGAGTGATATCGACGGAGAAGGTTGTCAGCTCAAGAGATCATCGTCATTCCTTCGACCCAAACTTGCAATAAGATTCACAATCAGCTACTTCAGAGATCAACATTGGTTACGCAAATTAGTCCCTTACCCCCGTCAAGTCGGTAGTGAACGAATCTATCAAGCGGTTGGTGGTTTTGTCATGACACATTCCACTCAAGAACGTGTAAGCCTTCGCAGCCCGACCTTTTATTCTAAGGGTTATATTCCTGTCCGACCGACTCGTGCCTTCCCCGCTCGAGGGGATCAGGGTTGCAGGAGGCACGAATTCAGGAAAAGTGACAAACTCCCCCACCCAAGCGTTCTCGCTTTCAGTGCCTGCTCCCACAGGATCCCGGTCTAGAGAAGCTATGGGAGAAGAGTGGAGAGGCAAGGGAACCACCCCAAATGAGCTAGCACCTGGGGTTACCGCCTGGGATCCTTCAAATGTTCGCCTGACAGTATGCGAACCGACAGGTCGACGAATCTTCCGTGTAAGCTAAGGGGTCGATTGAGGGCTGGCCTCCCTGGAAGAAATAGGCACCAGTGTCTGTTGGTGCAGTTGACATTGACAGTCTAACTCAGGGTTTTTAATGTATGAAAATAAATTAAAGTTGGACTCGTGTTGTTTAACAAGTTGAGCTAAGTGTGCAGGTTAACTAACGTGACAGATTTAGAGAACCAGACACCAAACAGAAGTCCAATCGGGTCATGGAAGACCAAACGATTGGCGAAAAGTCCAGCTGAATCAGAGAGGACCAGACAGCTGGCAGGAAGTCCAGTTAGGTCAGGGAGGACCAGGCGATTGACTGAAGTCCAGATGTAGAATTCTGGAAGAAAGATCTGGTGGGTCGGAGATCGGACGTTGAGGAGATTACTCGACAAATAGTAAGTAAGGTAAGTACTAGAGGGGAGAGATCCAGTGAGGACGAGTCCCAATTGGGACTTAGGCGTTGATCTAGCTTAGATCCAATTTAGAAGTCTAAGCTGAGATCAAACTAGATCTAGACAATGTCTAAGTCATACTTGTTATGCATTAATAATATGTGCTAACTTCATTGCTGCAGGTATTTTGTACTAACATATTTTGCAAAAGTTAGAACAAAAGTAGCTTCGGATGAACAGTGCTTAGAAGCGCTGGAGGCGCCTCGGATGGATGGAGGCGCCTCAAAGCCAGAGGCACCTCGGATGAATGGAGGCGCCTTAGAGCCAAAGACACCTCGGATGGATGGAGTCACCTCAGCGCAGAGGCACAGGAGGTGCCTCGAGTTGATGGAGGCGCCTCAAGCACGGATAAGCAGCATGGATGAGTTTTCTTTGGCTGCTGACATGTGGCGTTGATAGAGGCGCCCCAGACTGCTTGGAGGCACCCCGAAGAGGATAAACATCATTTTTCTCGAATCATATCAGCTTCAATGGAGGTGCTTCAGATCAATGGAGGCACCCCCATTGCAGCATAAAAGAAGGTCTTCGACTACAACTACGGAATAACTTTCTACGCCTATTCCTCAATCATTCTGCTGCGCCTTCTTGCTGCTATTGTTGTGCTACAAAGCTACTACGTCTAAGCGCTACAGAAGGACATCTCCGACATCAAAACTCAGACTTCATTATTGTTGGTAACTTTAATTGTATTGTTTTAATTCATTACTTGCATAAGTTGGTGTAGTGTTGTTACACTAACTTCATTCTTTGTATTTGATTTCTCTGTCCAAGGGTTTTTCGGAAGAAAATTAGTGGATTTCCTAACGATATGATCTAGAGGGTCATGGGCCTTAGAGTAGGAGTCGGCGAAGGCTCCAAACCAAGTAAAATCAATCGAGTCATTTCTTTTGTGTTTTTCTTTAACGTCTTTCTTACTTCCGCTGTGCGCTTGACTTTCGAACGAGTTTTTCAAAATCAAAAAGAAGTTTTAAAACACGTGATTCATCCTCCCTCTCACGTGCACTCGATCCTACAATCGAGGGGCGGGGCGGCGGAAGCTCATCCGTGTGGACGGTTGCATCACTGAAGGAGTCGGTCAGCTCTTCTCCCGCCAGCTCAGCCGCCCTTTCTTCCAGCTCGGTGTTGGTTAACTTCAGGGTTTGACTGACTGAAGCCCTCTACATCGTCTAAGCTGCAAAACAAAAAGTCCTCAGTTAACAATAATATGATGTAAAAGTATAAATCTTACCAAAGGAAAATTACAGCTTCGCTTCGAAGAGGCTCAGTCCGAATAAATAAAGAAGTCCTTCGTCAATTAGCTTCTTAACATCAAACTGCAGGTCAGATAGGATGCTCATAGCCCTTACATATGTCGCCTCCATTTTGTAGGGTCCTAGGGCGGGAGCCTTGGGCATCTTCATCTGCCACTCGGTCGGCCACAAGAAAGAGGTCGGGGTTCCAGAAATATATATTTTGACTTCCACCCTTAATGAGAGGTCGACATCTCATCCAAAAAATAACTCCCCATTCGGGATTGAAAGATGAAAACTCCAAGTTCCATCTTCTTGGGATAGAATAAATAATGAAAAACCCAAAGAGTGAGTGGAACGTGATATAAACGGAAGATAATGATGGCCTCGCAGATCTGACGGAAAGCATTAGGGTCAAATTGTTAGAGGAGAATACTGAAGTATCTGGAAAGGGCGCTGAAGAAAGTCAAAAGAGGAAACTGAAGCCCCCCGAGAAACTGGCCCATGAAAATGCTACACACCCGGTCGGAGGTTGAAGAGGTTGGTCCGTAGAACTCGGGATAGCCAATCTGTACTCGATCGGGATCTCATATTGGACCCTCACCACTTCTAAATCCTCAGTAGTAAAATCTGACCTTATGAAAGTATACCACAAGCTCGAAATACTCTCAGTAGTCATACCTATGCTAAACTCAGGAGAGAACAAGATGACGAGCACTAGAAAAGGACTTACGACAAGAGAACAGAGTCGAAGAGAGAAGCAGTGGGACAGCGGCGGAAATGATGAGAATCGAAGGAGAAAGCAGCGACGGCAAGTATGAGAGGC